>PYFS01003118.1:0-83278 GCA_003671545.1 Ophiognomonia clavigignenti-juglandacearum | reverse complement strand
GCCCGCCGCTGGGGGTTTTCCCCCCCCCCCCGGGGGGTTTTCCCCCCCCGCCCCGGGGGGGAAAAAGAAAAAAAAAAAAAAAAAAAAAAAAAAAAAAAAAAAAAAAAAAAAAAAGGCGAAGGAAAGTTGTCGAAACTGCATGATGCTGACGACTTCTTGGTGGCACGCAGTACCGCCAGCTCCTCCGACAAGGCGAGCAATTTGCCTCGTACAACTTCAGGGAATACGCAAAGAGGAGGACACGAGATGCGTTCCGCGAGAACATGACGGTGGAGGATCCGAGGCAGGTGCAGGAGTTGGTGCAGAAGGGCTTGAAGGAGCTGCAGATGATGAAGGTGCGCATGTACATACCACAGCGACTTTGTCTTGGGACTCTTTGTGCTATGCGTCGGATTGCGGTATATGTACGAGCGACGCGAAAGCTGACTTTGGCGGTAGCGGCAAACGGTGGTCAGCCAGTTCTACCAGCTGGATCGTTTGGTGGTTGAGAGCGGCATTTCGGTATGTTGGTTTTGAGGACGAAATCACATATAGGGGTCATGCCATTTCTGACAGACACACAGGGCAAATCGAAGGGAGGAAAGGGCGACATAACGCGTCAGACGGAGCACGGGTACGTGATGTTGCATCCCAAGCCTTGACGAAAACCACGCTGACCGAAGCTTGTCATAGCTACGACTGAGGGCCCCCAGAATCACGCAGCAGAGATCACTGCGAATGCCTCGAGCGCCGTCTCGGACTCGATCGAGATGGCTGAGGCGAAGTGTCCTAGAAGACACCCGCCATCGGCACTGGCAACGTCAAGACAGGCAGCTGTACACTACTTGGGCTATGTACAATAAGCAGGCGTACGGTACGGTTTCAGTACGGTGAGGCACGGTTGGACGGAACTTGCCCAGGAGCATGGAAACAGCTCGAGGTGATGGGTTCCCTTGTGGTGGCGATCACACTGAGGAGTGGATGGCCTTGAGTTGCTTCGTTCGGCGTTCTGGAATACCACAGTACCAACTCCACCTTCTATAGAGAAATTTTCAGCACAAATCGCAGAGAACACTCGATGCACAATGAAGAGAATACCTACCAAACGTACCTTGCAGTCTTGACTTGAAAATCCGAGCCAGTCGGACCTGTCGTCCTGCTCTCCCCGCCAAATTGCGAAACGGCTCACCCCTGTCAGCACGATCGCAACCAACCTCAAACATCACCCGCGCAGCACAAGCCGCCCATCTTTCTCCAAACACCAACCTCCCACGCACAAAATGGTACGCCGCTCTCCCCCCTTCTCCCTTCTCCCCCCTCCCCACCCTCCACTCCTCCAAATCTAACACCTCCCTTTCCAACTCCCTCTAGGCCGATAAACTCCGCACCCAGCAGGAGCTCGAGCGCCTGCAGGCCAAGTACATCGGCACCGGCCACCCGGACACGACGTCCTGGGAGTGGAAGACCAACATCCACCGCGACACGAAGGCCAGCGTCGTCGGCCACGCGCCCCTGCTCGGCTACATGGCCCTCGCGCAAAACGAGCCCATGGCCAAGGTCCGCGCCCAGCTCATCCGCGAGATGGTCCAGCCCGTGGGCCCGCCGCCGCCGCGCGAGGACGAGATCGTCGCTTCTGCGACCGGGCGGGCGGGTTGAGGCAAAAAAAGAGGGATCGAGGAAGGATAAGGAAGAACTAGTGTGAGAATTTTGAGGAAGAAGAAGAAGAAGCAGCATTCGCGCTTGGTGTACGTGGGCAGGTACTTTCTCGCCGCCGAGGAGATTGGAGAACACCCAACCGACGACCTGACCTCTACACCGTGGCCGGCGCGAAACCACCAGATTGTGTTTCTTTTGATGCGGCCAAAATCTCCTACCAGATACGGCAGTCTGAGAGGCGCGCTTACACTGCATGCCGACTGGAAGGAAGGAGAATGCTGTCAATGGGTATGGTACGGAAGTTGAAATGGACGAGGGGTATCAAGTTATTTGCATTCGTCAGGAAAGCCTCCCAGTCAGTTATCGCCCATCGCGTACGGATATGCAGCATAGCAGAGTCAAATCAAGACCATACGCTGACAAGTTGCCCGATAATACATCGTGCAGTTCCAACCACATGTGCCTGATCTCAAGGGCACTTGTCTCATCTACTCATCCTCTTCCTCTTCCTCTTCGTCTTGAGCCTGCCTTCGGCTCCTCCTCCTCCTACTCGGGCCACCATTCTCCTCAACCTCCTCCGCTTCTTCCGCCCTGGACTCGTCTCCGTTGCCGTTAACCGCCTCCGCCTCCGCCTCCACCGGCTCCCGGTCCCGGATATGCAAGCTCGCCTTCAACATCTTCTCCAGCTCCACCTCCTCCGCCTGGTTCTTCGTATCCCACACGGCCCTCACCAGCCCCGCAATCGCCTCGTTCGTGACCTCGACCTTGCCCCGCGGCCCGACATACCACTTGGTGGCCTCGTCCGCCTCGCCGTGCTGCTTGGCGTCCTTGTCGACGTGCTTGACGAGGTACCCGTGCTTCTGCATGCGCGCGAGCGCGTCCTCCGTCTTGGTGTCGTTGAACGTGTTCGTCTCGGCGTTGAGCCGCTGCAGGTACCGCTTCAGCTTGGCGTCCGACAGCTCGCCGCCCTCGCCGCCGCCGCCGCCGCCGAGCCGGATCAGCGCAATGATGAGCGTGTAGAAGCCCACGTAGGCGGCCTCGTCGTCGGCCGAGATCAGGCGGGATGGTGCGATGATTTGGGCGGATTTGAGGGGCTCGGGGAGCATCGAGGCCAGGACGTAGGTGCCTGAGGAGACGGTCTTGGTTTGGGACTTGGCGGCTGTGGATGACCCCTGGAATTAGTCTTGGTTTGAAGGCTGTGTTGCTGGAAAGGGATGTCTTGAGGTGGAGCATGACAGGATGGAAGGGATGCAGCAGAGTAGGGAGGAAGGCAGGCAGCTGAGAACTCACCTTTCCGCTTCTCCTCTTTTGTCAGCTTCTCCTTGATCGGCAGCTCGACCATCTCCATGCCAAACACAGCACGGAGCGTCTTCTGCGCGCCGTCAAACACCCTTCTGAAAGCTCGTCCTTGGTCGCCCAGAACCTTGTCCTTGATACCATCTCTTCGTATTGGAGTCCGTGAGAAGTCGCACGCCAGCGCATACCGCACCAGCTTCTTGATCAGCTGGCTGTCGGCGGTCTCGCCTGCTGCTTCTTCAGGCTGGTCAGGGTCGTCGACTTCGTTATCCTCCTCCTCATCTTCGTCTTCGGGATCGGCGCGTCGTTGTCGCTGTCTAGGTCTCTGCTCCTCTTCTTCGTCGTCGGCCACCTGTGTGCAAGGCAGCTTGGTTAGCTGGGCCTGGGATTAATTATGAGGGGCGCATGCGCGAGGCTGCTTACATGGCGCGATCTTCTTGATGCAGGCGGCATGATGTGTGACTGAATTGATTTATGCAGCTGTGAGGATATGTACAATATTGAGTACGTCCAATATCATCCACTATACACAACTTAGAAGTGAAGTGCTGTGAATATGTTTCTTTTAAAAAAATAAAGTTGTACGGAAGACGCGCCTTTGCAGTAATTGGGGAAGTCCTCTGACCCCTGTACGCGTCTTCCTTTCAGCGGGTCGGCACCGAACCCGGGCGGGACCCTGTCGCTAAGAAATTTTGTCATGAGTGCCTCTGAGCGCAAGACATCAGAGAGGATTCTGCGACAGGCCCTCTTTTGTTTCTGCTTTTCCCTGTCCGCAGCGAGGAGCACACGCCCCGACCTCCTCCTCCTCAAGTTGCTACCCGATGTTCTCCTCCTCGGTAGCAGGCGCGGGCTCCATCTGTCTCGGCTGTCAACTGCGCGCCGTCACCAACCGGGCCTCCGTCCTCGCCGCCGCCGCCGCCGCCGCCGCAAGCAGCAGCAGTACCGGTCCCGCCGCCGCGGCGCAAAGCTCGATCCAGCGCCGGTGTGCCTCGAACTCGAGCTCAAGCGCGCCCGCGAGCGGCAGCAGCAACGATGACTTCTTCGCGCGCGTGCTCCGCGAGCAGAGGCATGGCGACGCCCCGCCCGCCGCCGACGTGTCCAAGGCCACTTGGGACGTGGGCGACCTGCCGCCGACATACGTGCCCAAGCCTGGGTCGCAGCCAAAGTCAAAGCGGGAGCTCCCCAGCGTGCTGAGCAAGAAGGCACGGGACGCATACGCGGCCGGCGAGGTCTTCCAGCGCACGTTCAACGATCCGAGCCGCCGCGAGAGCGGCTCCTATACGCAGGGAGAGGTGTCCTGGGAGGATGTCTGGGAACAGGACCCGAACCTGGAGCTCGAGCTGGAAGACGAGGAATATGAATGGGCTCAGGAACGCCGCAGGGAGAGACCCAGTCCCGACGACGACAATCCTGACGAGCTCGAGTTCGGATTTATAGCAAACGACGAGGTACCTTCTGTGGGAAAGTTTAGCTGGAACAAGGAGACTCCGGAAGAGATAAAAGCGAAATATGCAGTCAAAAAACAAAAACACCCCGAAAAACTCGAGGAGCCCCCTCCGCCCCCTCCGCTAACACCAGAAGAGGAAGCCGCTTTTGCAGAATTCGAAAAAGCTTTCGCACCGCATCTTGAGGAAAAGAAGGGCAAGAAGAAGAAGAAGAAGGCGACGGAGGCGAGCATCGATCCAGAAGACCCGTGGGCACAGCAGTTTGAGGGATCGTTGCTTGAAGCGCCAAAGACCCGGCAAGCGCCTGACTTTGAACCCTACGTACCATCTTCAGAGGAACAGAAGCAAGCGGAGACACTGTCCGAGGAAGCAAAGACAGAAAGAGATTTCGTGCAACAAGTTGAAGAAGTATTGCTCAAAGAGCCAGAACCCTCAGCAACAGGAGCTTGGGGTGAATGGGGCATGCCGAGCTCTGCAAACATGGCTGTTCCACGGGAGAAAGAATCAACACCATCGTCATCCGAACCAAAAAAATACTATCGGAGGGGGAATGAGAAGCTGGTGGAAAGCCTGGGCGACATGTCGATTGCGACCTTGGGCGAAAAACGACCAGTCATCATCTTGAGAGAGAGCGGCGAGTGGGAAGAGCCATCATACCCACAGGACCCCCGGGAGGTGAACTATGGCCCCAAAATGGGAGAGCTTGGGGATCAAGACGTGGGATTGAGTCTGGAGACCATCCTGGAGAACATCGAAGAGGTCAGGCCGCGCTCCAAAATCCTGCCGGCGCGCGAGTTCAAACGAGTTTTCGACGTTCTGATGAAGGGCTTCATAATTGCCCACCTGGAAGCCTACGTAGAGCAGCACCGGAAGCGCTTGAAGGAGGGCGACGAGACCCCTTTCTATGGAGACACAAAGGACCCGGACGAGCCCACGGCGCGGCCTTGGATTGTGTCGCAAAGTCGCTGGACGCCCGATGTCAAGGGCGCTGTGGAAGACGTGGCCCATCCTTTGAAAGGGTACATTCTCACAACTATGCCCCCGAAGCAGCGGCTGGTCATGCAGTTGATGCGCGAGTGCTGGGGCATGTCGGTGCAGGAGCTCTTGCAGGGACACGGAGTCCTAGATGTTGAAATCAAGGATCAGGAGTTCAAGCTTCTTACTTGTCAGTGCTCGCTACGAAGCATCTGCCCTCTCCTCTCGGCCCTTCTCTCGTGTTCTCTCTTACTGACCCTGACCATGCACAGTGGGTGAAAAGCGCCATCTTCAACAAATCACACGCACATTTCTTGGCCCAGGAGGAGGCACGTCGATACAGGCCATCCAGTCACGCAATACACTTCGCATTGTTGGTCCCAAGGCTGTCTCCGAGTCCTGCCTGGGGGCGTTGGACAATATCCTGAACAAGAAGAAGACCAAGAAGTTAACCATGTACAAAAGTGCTTCCACACTACAGCTGTATCCGCACTTGGTGGAGCAAGTAGGTCGTCTCACGAACAGCCTTGTGGAGCACAAATCGAACTACAAATCGGTCAGCACTCATATTCCACCCACTGTCCCGGCCTGTGCATACTAATTGCTCCATTTTCTGTAGGTCATCGTCAGGTGGCTAGATACTGCCAACCGTTCAGGCGGAAAAATCGAAGACCTCGCCGACGTCGTCTTCCGCCTGCTCCTCACAGCGCGCCCTCCATCGAGGACTGAACATGCACTTGGCGTCTACAAGAACATCGACAACAAAGCCAGGCTTGTACAAGACCTCAGCAGCAAAGACAAGTTACTATGGAGTGACCGACGGCTCGCATGGGCTCGCCTGTGCTCTCCCCTCTCGAGCGAGCCGCAGAAGCCGCACCATGGCAAGATCTGGCCCTTGGAAGAGGACGACCTCAAGTACAAGATCGAGCCGTCCATCGATGACTACGCACAGCCGCGCGAGCCCGAGCTCAAGAAGAAGATACGCCAGTTACAGACCTTGCGCTACGCTAAAGTCGCCGGCGTGCCCTTGGGCTTTCCCCGCGCGCGGCGATACACCGAAGAAGAGCTGCTCGACGAAGTCATGCAGGTCACCAAACCCACCCTATCGGGCTGGATGCCCTTCCGCGTCCGCACCGACGCCGTCTTCGGCCACGTCCTGCACCTCAACCACAAGAATGCCGCCGCCGCCCTCGAAGAAGAAGGCCCCGCGGCCCTCGCCCCGTCCCGCCGCGCCCTGACCCCGCTCATCCCGCCCGTCACCGAGATGCACCTCCCCGGCTGGGTGCCCTACCGCGTCGACCGCAGGATGACCTCCCTCATCATCATGCGCTTCACGCCCTCTCTCGGACCCCCCGCCCCCGGCGCCAAACGTGACCGGACCGCCGAGCCGCCCACCCTCGAGCTGCGCCTCCGCGCCTCCGACGACCAGATCCTCGCCATCGACTCCCTCCGCGCCATCGCCCACACCCACGTCGCAGACATGTGCCTGCCCAGCGAGTACGTCGACGTGCGCGCCACGCAGCGCCTCGTCGCCGAGCTGCCCGGCACCGCCGTCACCTCCACGCCGGGCATGAAGCCCCTGAACCAGTTCCTCAGCGACTCGGTCCTCAAGCCCAAGTACGGCCGCCTCCTCACCCCGCCCGTGCTCGACGGCCTCCGCCTGCCCCAGTGGCTCTACTACGCGCCCGAGGTTGACCTGCAATCCACCTTCCTGCGCCAGCCCGTCCTCGACGCGCTCCACGACGCCGCGAAAGCCTCCGCGTCCACCAAGAAAGCCAAAAAGAAAGCCGCCAAAAATCCCGAGCAAGCCGCCGCGCCCGCCGCGGGCCCGCACAACCCCTACCTCGCCTCGGCCAACGAGCCGCACCCGAACCCGACCCCCTACCTCTTCGCGGGGCTCGAGGTGCACCGCCAGGTGGAGACCGCGTACGACGGCTGGCAGCTGACGTACACGTCCATCGAGGCGGGCGGCGGCGGCGGCCGCCGCGCGGAGCTGGCGCTCGCGGCGCTGCCTGCGGCCGATGCGAACGCGCGCCGGCCCGCGGAGATGGTCGGCGCCGCGCAGTGGCTGCGGAGCGTGTACCGGCTTGCGACGGGCAAGACGAAGTCGACGATCAAGCGCGAGGAGGAGGAGGAGTGGCAGGTGGAGGAGGAGACCAAGGGGAGGGTGAAGTGGCTGGGGTTGAAGCATTGATAGACTTGTTCGTTGTTGTTGTTGTTGTATGATGTCTTCTTGCAGGTGTGATGTGATGTGGAGAGCAAGAAGGGCATGGGACGGTCCAATGCTGATTGTACAGTAGGTAGAGGAGGAAGAATCCATGTATCTATGTGAGAGCATGTACCTAGCTAGAGAGAGGCGTGCAAGAGAAGAGCCACGATGTTGGCGACCACTCCCGTCCACTATCTTGATCCATGGCGCACTGCACCTTGTGATGTCTTTCCCCTGGGAGTGTCGGCCCTCTCTCTGTACAGCGTACCTGGCGTAGCGTAGAGCGGAGTCGGTCGGTAAGAAGGGGCGGATATACTCACGGAAGAGCAGCTGCAACAGAAGAGGGCATACACTTTCCGACCGCGGTCAATGGGGTACTATATGTGGTGAAGTGGACGCTCTCGTGCGAGAATCGCGAGTTCGCAACACCACCACGGTAGACAGCGATAGGTACCTAGGTAGAGGGGAGGCCAGCCCACGGCTTGGAGATCACGGACAGGAGGCATGAGAACAAGTTACATAGTAAAACAAGTGGCAGGTCCAGACGGAGGTACGCGACAGATGGCGCAAAGTCCTCTAGTGAAAGAACCTCAGTCGAGCCAGAGCACCATGGGAAACGGCACGTCACAAGGGCTCCCCTCAGAGAAAGATTGTGATTTCACAAGGTCATATCAAAGACTTCACGAAGACAGCATGGTATATCACGAAGGAACATGAATTCGCGAACCGATTCCTTTGATTACTGCGAGCCTTCTCACTCTAAGAAAGTCTCTATCTGTTTTTTTGGCAGAACGCAGAAATCCCCAACCATTTCCTCCATATGTGCCCAGACAACAAGCTCAGAACTCATGATGTAGCTGGAGCCGACGACCAAAATCCACAGGACCTATCGTAAGGGGTGTAGGAGGATTTGTGTGTGTGACGAGTGAACTCGTCGGGAGAGTATCATGTCAAGAAGAGAGGGAGTTTATTTCTTGGCAGCCTTGGCAGCAGACTTGGTAACCTGTAGGAAGGGGATTAGTATCTGGCTTGAAGCAAAGTTTCAGACGGGGCTTTGAACATACCTTGCCACCAGTAGCCTGGGTCTTGTCAACAGACTTGATGACACCGACAGCGACGGTCTGACGCATGTCACGGACGGCGAAACGACCGAGAGGAGGGTAGTCGGTGAAAGCCTCAACACACATGGGCTTGGAAGGAACCATCTTGACGATGGCGGCGTCACCGGACTTGATGAACTTGGGGGAGTCCTCAACGGACTTTCCGGTACGGCGGTCGATCTTCTCGAGGAGCTCGGAGAACTTGCAGGCAATGTGGGCGGTGTGGCAGTCGAGGACTGGGGCGTAACCGGCACCAACCTGACCGGGGTGGTTGAGGACGATGACCTGGGCGTTGAAGGAGGCAGCGCCAACAGGGGGGTCGTTCTTGGAGTCACCGGCGACGTTGCCACGACGAATCTCCTTAACGGAGACGTTCTTGACGTTGAAGCCGACGTTGTCACCGGGGACACCCTCGGTGAGCTGCTCGTGGTGCATCTCAACGGACTTGACTTCAGTGGTCACGTTGGCGGGAGCGAAGGTAACGACCATACCGGGCTTGAGGACACCAGTCTCGATACGGCCGACAGGCACAGTGCCAATACCGCCGATCTTGTAGACGTCCTGGAGGGGCAGACGGAGGGCCTTGTCGGTAGGACGCTTGGGGGGCTCGATGGCGTCAATGGCGTCGAGCAGGGTGTTGCCCTTGACCTCCTTGCCG
This sequence comes from Ophiognomonia clavigignenti-juglandacearum, assembly GCA_003671545.1. Taxonomy (NCBI): domain Eukaryota; kingdom Fungi; phylum Ascomycota; class Sordariomycetes; order Diaporthales; family Gnomoniaceae; genus Ophiognomonia; species Ophiognomonia clavigignenti-juglandacearum. The sequence continues at coordinate 73,960 of PYFS01003118.1, read as the reverse complement.
TCGGTGCCGAGCTTGGTCCAGCCCTTGTACCAGGCCTTGGCGCGGGGGTCGAGAGACTCACCCTCGATCATGTTGTCGCCGTTGAAGCCGGAGATGGGCACGAAGGGGACGAGCTTGGGGTTGTAGCCGACCTTCTTGATGAAGGAGGAGGTCTCCTTCTTGATCTCCTCGTAACGGGCCTGCTTCCACTCGGCAGTGTCCATCTTGTTCATGGCGATGATGAGCTGCTTGACACCCAGAGTGTAGGCGAGCAGAGCGTGCTCACGAGTCTGGCCATCCTTGGAGATACCAGCCTCGAACTCACCAGTGCCGGAAGCAATGATGAGAATGGCGCAGTCGGCCTGGGAAGTACCAGTGATCATGTTCTTGATGAAATCACGGTGACCGGGAGCGTCTGTTTGAGCAGTGGTTAGTACAGGTCGGTCAGGTTGGAATGACCAAGACTGCCGGAGCCACGACTGTCGCGGAAAACTTACCAATGACGGTGACCTGTGAAAGATGGTGTCAGCAAGGAAAGTCTTGAGCATGTACTCGCCGGAAGCATCGACATGATGGTGTGCCATTGCGTCGATGCGTTGCGCAGTGTATTGTTTTTTTTTTTTGGGAGGGAACTCACATAGTACTTGGGAGTCTCGAACTTCCACAGGGCAATGTCGATGGTGATGCCACGCTCACGCTCGGCCTTCAGCTTGTCCAAAACCCAGGCGTACTTGAATGAACCCTTGCCGAGCTCAGCAGCTGTTGGGAAAATCGAGTTAGCATCATGCTAACTGTCAAAAAGACACGGAAGAATGATAATCGAGGCAGCCAGACATGAAAGTCGGTGTGCATGATGTTCGAAGAGGTGACGGGAGGTGCTTTGTTGTGGTGGCGGTGGGTCACGTTCGCATAATCTCGATAAGAGGGCCGACAGCCAACCCCGCACCACGAGAGCGAAAAAATGTGCAGTGGGCGAAAAAGGCTGACTGCCCCGCCACCAGGCAAACAGCCGCCGCAATTTTGCAATCGCAGCTGCTGTCGCTCATGACGTTCGAGATACGATGTGACTGGAATGGGAGAAACTTGATGGATTGTTTTGACTTACCCTCCTTCTCGAACTTCTCGATGGTACGCTTGTCGATACCTCCGCACTTGTAGATCAAGTGACCGGTGGTGGTCGACTTGCCGGAGTCGACGTGGCCGATGACGACCACGTTGATGTGCAACTTGTCCTCCTTACCTGTGGAAGATAGTGTCAGCGATGAAGGTCTTGAGCATGTAGTCGCCGAAAGCCTCGAAGCACGATGGTGTTTGCCATTGCGTCGATGCGCTGTGCGGTGGCTGGGGTTTGGAGAGGAGGTGCTGTTGTTTGGACTCACCCATTGTGACGGTTGTGTAAAGAAGAGGGGTTGGTTTCTGAAATTGTCAAGTTTCGGAAGCGGAAACTGTTGAAGAAGAAGAAAGGTTAGAAGGAAGATCGAATGGTTGATTGAATGATGGAGAGAAGATGGGTTGAGGAGAGGGAGCGCTTACTGTTTTGCAGGATGGATCGCAATGTATCACGGTATGCAGGACGAGGGTCGGAGGGAGAAAATTCAAAAACGGGAGCGCAGGGCAGATGGGTTTTGTGCTGGAAGATGTGGGTCCACTTCAACTTCTCAGAACGCTAGCAGGGGTGGCACAGACCCCGGACCGGTCTACCTCTAACACCCGCGACCTGGCAACTTCAGTTGTCGCCCACCGACTACTGCCTGCGCACCTTCCTGATCCGCAGTATGACTGGCTCAGATTCCTGGTTTTTTCTTCTTTTGTTTTTCCTTTCCACAGCAGTGCGTGTATGTGCATGTCCCTTCACCGAGGGCTTTTTTCTGGCTGATCTGTTCGTTCGTGGTGTGCTGCATCAGGTAGCGGACACTATTCTTGAAGCTCAGGGGATTGCCGGCACCTACTGTGTACTCGTTGGGGAGCTGTTGCTCCGTACAGTCCAGCTCCTGTAGTACTAAGAAGAATACCTGCAATTCCTCTCCCATAGCAGCAAAGCATTTCGTTCTATCCTCCATAGACATTTCGACGTCTCCTTTCTGGACTCTTGAACGAGCATCCAGCTGCCAGCCCGTGGCATGTTTGCCCGCCCCGCCTGCACATACTGAAACATTGTAGCCATCTGTTAGTGCGGTACAAGCGCCCCCAACCGCTGCTTAGCCCCTGTCAAAAAGTTCTTTGCCTTGGGCCGCAACCGTGGAAGCCCTTCATCAATGCCGCTTCATAGCAATCCCCCTCCAACGCCGTCAGCCTTTCCCGACCGCTGCTGCCCGTATGAGTCAAACGGAGTGGCGGAGGAAAAGCAGAGAATCCCATGGTAACCCGTCGCCCATTCGTTGTGACCTGCCCGGGAGAGAGAGAGAGAGAGAGACGATGCACAGACATGAAGAAGGTCTAGCTCGTGTGGTGGCCAACACCTTCGAGCTGCTGGTGACGGCAGCCCAAACGCGGGGTTAAATTGGCGAGCCGTTTGGTGGGCTGGTGGGGCAAGAAAAAAGGGAAAAAGTCCGCCACCTCAGCTTTTTTTTCTCGCAACGCCTTGCCAACTTGCCCGCACGACAGGATTTGAGACGCAAACTCGCATGACGAGGGGCAAAATGCCACCTCGTTTATTTTCGGGCGCGCTTAAACAGCCTGACACCCCTCGCCGATGACATGTCAAGGTTTGAAGGAGGCCCATTCGTTGCGCCACGAGTGGATCCTTTCTATGCAAGGCTGAGAGGCTCCGTGATAATTATTAGCCCAGAACATCACCACGAACCAAGCTGTTGAGGTTTCTTTGCCACCCTCTTGCCACGTATTCCAGAGCCACGGATGATTTCGAAGAATGACAGCGGTGCAAGCTACACAGGACAGGAATGGTTGCCCGCAACAAATATCAAGCTGGGCGGGCAACTGCGGCGGTGGGCCGACTGCAGCTAGCACCGCTTGATACTGTACCGTACACAGTACATGCTGTAAGGACATATTACATGACAAGCACCAGAGTCCTCTGCCACATGATCCTAAAAGCATTGTACCAAACCAACCACCACCTGGCACAACCTCATCCTCACCAGTTCGGCGACCCTAATCGAGCAAGAAGGTCTGACACCGTACACTGCAGGAGGGACAATGCTCAGACTGGCAAGTAAACACAGGCTTACCGAGAGCTCCAGCAAACAAAACTCAAGCTTGTTAAGCTCCCGCGCGATGTATCCCGTTGTACCTTGGACCTGATAACGCTCATCCCATTCCATGACCGGCCGGCGGTGACACTCCCGCCGATGGCTCACACCGGACGACCGGCCTCGACGAGGACTAGTGCAAATTGTGACTGTCCGGAGAACGGATCAAGACCATCCAAACTGGAACTGCTGCCCGGAGAACTGCACCTACCGGCACAGAATGAGGCGTATGTACATGCCGACAAGAAAGGTCTGGCCTGTCCATTAACGTGGTGCCGCGGAACCCTTCTCAGCGAGCTGCGGGAGGGGCTCGATGCCTGAAGTCCTCCCACTGCGATGCATCCAAAAGTCATGCCGACGATGAGTATTCTCACCCGATTTAGGGGACCCGACATGATGTCTATCCCCGTGTCGTTGGCAGGGAGCTGTCTTCGCCTTGTTCTTCCATGCATAGGTCATACGTGCAGCGCTGGCAGAGCTGCGTCGAGATTTACTCATGATTTCTAGAGAAGCTACTTAGTAGTGTTTTGGGGTTCGCTGTACTGCGGGGCTCACCAGGCCTATTGCGCGCAGTCCAAAGCCTTGTGTATTCCATCACAGCTCGTATTGCTGATGTCGAAACTTAGCGACAGGCCACTCAGGATGTTGACGTATCATGTCAGGATCGTAGTGGACATCATCACAGCGAAAGTATAAGCAGCCGGGGACCGGCGTGGCAAGTGACCCTTCTCTCCCAGCACTGCTTGCAAGGCCCTGTGATGTCACGATGGGTGGATGGCCATCTTTCTTTCTCGCTGCTGTGTATGTGCCGAGAGCTGTCAGAGTACCGTCTTCGTTATCATTAAACGTGGTGCCGACATGCACCTGCTCAGAGTAATTCTCAAAGTCAGCGAGCACCTGTTGAGGCCTACGACACTCACGTGGCTTGGAAGGGAATAGGAGGGAAGAATGTAGGGCGCAGAACTGACCATTCCAAAATGGCGTCCTAACGCGTCACACCCTTTGAAAAGCCGTCTGCAATTCCGAACAGGACAAGGCCAAGTATATCCCGGGCATCCATCGAATACTTGCTGCTTGTAGCCCTTCGGAACGATCATCGACTTGCCCATGATGATCTCGGAACTGTCATAGAGCATCATTTCTATAAATTGTCAGCGCTGGTAAGTACAACAACACCTGCGAGGCTGGTCCGTAGCTGACCTTGCGTGATGATTTTGTAAGACCGTCCATCTGCATCTCCAAGGCAAGGGCTGTCTGGACGAGCACATGTCTTCGTCTCCTGTCCTAGTAGAGTAACGGTGAACTCATCATTTAAGTCTGGAGTAGAGCGCCTGCCGCGAACGTCGATGTGGGGCGTGATGAATTGTCGTTCGATGGTGCTGGTCTCGATCCTGGGGCTCGGCCTGGGGTTGAGACTTTGCTTCGTGGGACGACGTTTCCGAGGCGACAAACGCCGCTGAACACCTCGCTCATGCTTTCGACCTTTCTCGTCCCTGGTATTGGACCTGGGGTTCGACCTGGGACTGGGCTTGGGACTGAGACTTCGCTTTGTGGGACGAGGTTTCCGAGGCGACACACGCCGTTGAAACTGTCCCTGCTCATGCTTTCGAGCTTTCTCGTCGTGATGCCACCAGTTTTTCTGAGTGTGAATGACACTCTGTCCAGGTGTGTCACGCGATTCCTCCGAGGCACGGACTCCGTCTCGACCTTTGGGGACGGTAGTCTCTGGTGACCCTTGAGCGTCCCCTTCGTCCTCACTGAACATGGGCGAAGAGGAGGCACTCCACGCGCAGCGGTCCTGTATCGTTGTGAAAGCATCACCTGAAGCAGTTTCGGCGTTGTCGTTGACGTGCGAATGATGGGTGGTTGCACTCTTGCCTGCTTCTCTGGCCCTCCATTCCTCTGGAGACAGGAAGAGCCCAGTCCTCAAGCCCATGAGGATACACGCCACGTGTTCCTTCTCCGTAAGCGAATCCATGGTGGGTAGCGAGGTCGTTTGCTAAAGCACACTGTCCAAATGCAAAGTTGACGACCAAAGTTTTGCTGATGCTGAGAACGAATGCTTGACACGGTGATGTTGATGACGAGATGAGGAGGACGGGAAGCTTCAAGCAGACTGATTTGTTGTTCGGAAGGTAGGCCATGGTGAGGTCTTTCCTTGACGAGACTTCAAGCAAGCTCAAACTGCACAGCTCCCTCCTCTGTGTCGTCGATCAAAGCGCTAGAGCAGGCGATGATGGGCTGCTCTTTCCCGAGTGCTGCAGTGCAGCGACTCTCAGATCTTTAAGATATCACTATCCCCTGCGAGAACCCCACGAGGTTACACAGAATCTCCCATGTTCAAACGCCCTTCGCTCTTGCTCAGTTATTGGCATGAGTAGAGCCTGGCTGTGGACATACATCCATTATCGCCTTCTACCCGCACGAACAGGCCAGCTACCAAAGCTCATCAGCAAGTGATACGAAAAAATCATGTCCATGTAGAAATGGAAATCATGTCAAGTCTAGTGGGACGTTTTCGGGCACTGGTATCACTTCAACGACCAGAGAGAAGGTCCTCAGTGATCGTTGCAAGCTCTTTCTCAGCTCAGATCTAGACCGCAGTCGGTGCATCAGGACAGTGCAGCCCGCACCCCAAAAATCTGGAAGCCAGGAGCTCAAAGAACAAGGTCGGGAAGATGGTACCGCGTTCGCTTCCTGAAGAGTGAAAAGAACTCCAGCATGCCAGGCTCAAGAGGATACCTGAATAGTGGCAGCCATTCCCGAATCCATTCCACAGACCAGAAGCCGGACCGAGCAGATGAGATGAGAGAATCGGGAGAGTGACTTTACCACAGAGCTCAAAATATCCCATTGCATTGATCGCCATACACGTAGCATTCCCCGGGGGTAATAAGAAGATTGGTCCAGATCTGGCCCCCACAGTATGCGTGAAGCTCGTGTGCGTGTGTCCAACGGCGCTTACGGGAGGGCGAGATGTGATGTGACTGGATGGAGGCTGCGTAACCGAGACTGCGTGCCCGACGAGTCGATAGACCGCAGCATTGGTACCCAATACATGTGCAGGTGATGGATGGACGGCAGCAATGCAGATGTGATGGGTTTTCACCCGCTGGATTGTCGTTGTGGGGCACGGTGAGAATATGTTTGAAGAAGGAAGATGGTTGAGATTTCTATTCTTAGAATGTGGCCTAGAGGAAGGAGCCGAGGAGCTACCATAGTAGAAGCTGTCAGTTGGCGCTTGTTGAATCTTGACCGACTGTTCACTTCCAAACGCCAGTGTTCCAGCGAACTTTGGAGCTGATCAGGGCAATGTAAAGAAAAAGTGTGATTTATTTAAGCCTGTTCCCCGCACGGCCAGAACCTTAGAATCTCATAGACCAAAAAGAATGGACATTGGATGGTGATGCTTGATCCCGACCGGGCAGGGCAAAGAAGTCCTGTTCCACGACAGTCTACCTGGCAGCGTTGCATTCATTGGGAGCACTTCACAACAAGTCGTGGCAGCCGAGGCGGGCGCAGTTATTAAGGTAGCACCCCTGGGAATCTACGCCCTATTGAAGTTTGTTACGGCGTCAGTTTGTGCTGCATCGTGGGCCCGGGATTATTACTGGCAGGAGTGTTAGCAGGGGCGTAGACATTCTCAGCGCAGGTGCCACCCCCCTGCAAATCTTCCTGTAGCACCGCCAGCACCTCACCATCTCACCACCTGCACGATTTCCTACCTCCCTACCCCAATGCACCTCTCTGCTTCACACCTCCAATCATCCCATTTCCGTTCGATAGTAACCAAGGGGGAAAACACATTCTTTCTTAGTTTCCGCACGCCGTGAAACGTCGATTCACTGCCGATCCTCGTGTGTTCCCTGCCAAGGTGGAAGTCAAAAGAAGGTTGGGTTCCCCAGCGTTGACCGCCTGGCACCTGCCCACCCGGCCACTACGTCAATCCTCGACAGGAGACCTGGAAGAAAGGTTCCCGTCGCTTCGGCAGCTTGGAACTGGAACTGGGACTTCTTCACCGCAACCAAAATCACAGCAGTCACTGTCGCCGTGCTCTCTCACAACCTCTCGGCACCCTCGACAATAGACACGTACCTTGTGACACCACGCCTAAAACCAAATCTTACCAGAGGACAGGCACACGAAGTTCCAGCGGCTAGCTGCCCTGCCACCCCTTGCAGCTGCGGCCTGATCGCTCTTACGCGCGCACGACGATCCCATCACCCGACACACACCGACCCAAATGGGCCACCTCAAACAAGACCATGCCTACCAACGATAGGGAACCCGACGTCGACGTCGCAGAAGCATCGCCTGCCAGAGAGAAGCGCAGAGTCAAAAAGGACCGAAGCGAGAAGGACCCAGACCGCGAAGAGCGCCGAAAGCACCGGAAGCACCGCTCCTCGAACCCTGTCATCTCCACCGGCTCCTACGTCTCCCAGTCAAGCTCCGTCCGGCGCCACAAGAACAGAGACGTCTCCGGATCCAAAAGCCGTCTGGAAGAGTCCGAATCCATGACCGACCTCGTGCCCGAACTGAATCGCAGCAGGGAGCGCGTCAACATTCCCTACCCTAGTTTTAGCAAGGCGCACAGCAGGGAGGCTGTTAGTTCGTTGAGCAAAGATGATCTCTCGACTACTTCAGCGGCCGCGCCACGGACTGGCACCAGTCCCCCAACACCAGAGGCTACGGACATCGGAGTGGAGGAGCTGAAGCGGTCTAAGTCGGCCGACTTTGGGTCCACAAAGAAGACAACCTCTTCGCGCAAGACGGAACGCCCTCCTAGTCCGCCTGACACGAATTTGGAGGACAAGAGAAGAGGCGCTGCGAGTTTCTTACGAGGTAAAGAGGAGGACAGACCACGGTCGCGCATGTCAACGACCTCGAGACCGACTTCCAGGACCGACGAGCGGTCAAAATTATCCTCCAAGTCCAAGACATCGAGCCAGGCAACCTTCGTTCAATCACCAGCAATAAGGCCCCCACATGGCATACCGGAAGACGAGAGCACTGTTGCGAGTGAGCGACTTGCTCGCTCGGCCAGAAAGTCTCAGACAAAACGATCAGTTTCGGGACAGACGCTCCGGCCACCAGATCCCATCAGTACTGTGGACGACTCCCCAGAATCTGTGCAGGACTCATCCTCTCCAAGGACACCTACGAACACTACCCCTCAGTTTCCTCCAGCTCCCATGTTCCACGATGACAAGCACAGCATACCGCACCACATCCGTTTTGAACCACCCCAGCCTATAAATACACCGGCAACGGACTTCAGCACTGCAACGTCAGCACGACCTCCACCACCACCTCCTCCGCCTCCACCTTTGACTATACAGGAAGCTCCGAGAGTCGACTATCTACTGCAAAATGGTGGTCTCCCAAACATTGTGCCCAAGAACTTCTTGGCGGTCTTGCCAAGGTTGAATGGGACTCGGCCAACGAATCCGCCTTTGCGTGGAGCGGCGACCTTGTTTGCGCCCTTCTACGCCCTTCTGGACCAATATCAAACCGTTCTGAGCGGCTCCGGGTCGATAGCAGTCGCCACAGGTCATCGGACAGTAGCCAGAAGACTACTGGATCGGCTCGAAAATGTGTTCAACAGGGATTTGCCAGAAGAGGGATGCAATTGCGTCATGTGCGAGCGGTCAGCAGAGGAGCCTCATGGATTGGGCTGGGGAGAGGTCTTGGAACGGGTCAGTGGCCGCGTCGAGATCCCCTCATGGCCACCATTCGACATGGGCACTTTGGGAGTCAAGTCTCACCAGGAGACCGACGGGCCTCCGCGACCAGCATCACCAGTGAAGATGGACCCCGACATTGCGGAGGAGTTTCGGGAGCATTATCTCCGGCAGTCCAAGAAGGTCAAGACAGCCGTGGATAGGTGGCTAACAAATTGCGCGGAAGCTCCAGCTCCACCACCCCAGGACGTAGACGACGAAACACTCACCTTCGCTATTCTCACCAGTCTGGACCAGGAAGACCGGCCGTATTTCAATGCCCTGCTGAACGGCACCAAGGACCTCCAGCCAGCACTCCGTGCCCCAACGCCCATGCGCAGGCCACGAACAGACTTTGTCATTAAATCTGGCCTAGCTCTGCAACGACTGTACCGCCTTTCTCAAGCACCCCGCGATGCCGAGACTATCTGCTACCTCGTCAAGCACCCACACATGCACGATCTTCTCAGCACCATCTGCTCGATCAACCCGCCTGAATGGGAGATTCTCATCTCGGGCCGCTTCGACGGCTTCCTCTGGTCAGGAGCCGACGAAGACGAAGTCGCTACGCCCACAGGTGGACCGTCGCGCGGATCCACGCCCAATTTCTTCTCTCGACCACCTTCCCGCGGCGCCATGAGCCCCATCGCACGGCACACACCCGCACTCGGCATTGGACGCAACAACACGCCGTTCAGCCGTGGGGCCACACCCGCGTCCTTTGTCAGCGGCACCTCCTCCGCCTATCCCGGCCGACACCCTGTCTCCAACGACGAAGAGTCGGAGATCGCCGCGCTCGCCGAGCTGGAGCGCGAGATCTACGTGGGCATGGAAGCCCTCGAAGACGCCTTCGAAGGCCTCCATCAGCGCGCCGAGATGGTCCGTACGGCTCTCCGCCAACGCGGCGCGGGACTGTCGATGAGCTTGCAGCACCGTCGTGGCTACGGCTTTGGCGACGCTGGTGGCGTGCAGGTCCTTCCCCAGAGCGGAGGGTCTGCGTCCGGACTGGACCGTCCTGCGTGGGCGGACGAGAGCGAGAGCTTGGTGAGCGAGAGCGATGACTGGGCCAATGGCGACGAGGAGGAGTTGCGTCCGGATGACTCGGCGAGTAACATCAGCAGCTCGAGGCAGAGGCGGCCGAAGCGGAGGGATGAGCGGCGGACGCCCGCGCCGATTCAGGAGGAGGAGGAAAACTGATGGTAATCAGAGGGATTTTTTTTCGCGCAACATTTAGGTGGCGGAAGAGAGGCAGGCGGTGTACTGTATACACAAAGGAATGGGATGGAGTTGCATATATCATCTCGGTGACACGAGAGAGTGCGATCGAGCGGGCGAGCAAGCAAGTTGGGTGTACTGTGCAATTGGCTTTTGACAGCTGCGGATACCACTGGTGTATAGTTCATGTTATCCTTTTTTTCTCTTCCCTTTGATCATTTCATTGGTCGTCCTCATCTGGCATGGCGTTCTGTTTTCTGATTGGGATAATCTGGTACATGCTGAGCCTGAATGGAGTCTGGACTCTGCTTGTAGGAGGTTCATATCTTCTCTCACAGGCTGGTGATACTGGAACTGGAGTCACGACGAATGTGGTCCTGCTGCCTCACACCTAGTTGTGCTGTCTTGTATGTGAAATGAGAACTTTCTCAATACTGGGAGCTAAGTCAACTTTGGAAGCTCTTGAGTGCACCTGTACATATGTATACGTGTGGATTGACGTAGCAAGCAGCCCTCATAATACCTCGTTGACCAGACCCTATGTCACCCGTCAACTCTTTGTATTTTCTGAATATAGATCGGCCCCAAATTAGCAGTGATCTGGGTACCGAGATGACCCTCATCGTATCCCAACTCCCAACACATCACGTATACTCTGTGGATGTCCCTTCAAGTCGCCTCTTTATCAGACATAACACCTGGATTCGGCTCGATACCACTTGTGCGTCGGTTTGCACTGCCTCAATGATACCAAGAAACATGTCTATCATCACCAAATAACCTGAACCAAACCCACCATACCTAGGTACGTCGTGGCCGTGCAGGGCAGTCTTCTCAGAGGCTCGCTGTCCCAAGATATCCCGATCTAGATATACCTCTGTCTTGGGTTGTAAATCAAGCCTTAACGAGCTAAAGATCTCAGTCGAAGTTTCAAAGGTTACTAATTTGACGCCTGCCAGGAATGATGATACTCCCACCCTCCACATACATACCTGGTTTGGGCAAACAGAAGTCACAGCCCTATTCCGCCGGCCGTACATGTAGATATCAGATCAATGCTTGCTTAACTGCAGGGTCAATGCAGTCAGGACCTTGCACACACTCCCGAGATCGCGAGGGCTCGCAACGTTCCAAGAACCAAAACTATGCATAACAAGGAACCCTTTTGTGCCTCTTGAAGATGGATCATGTTGGGAGTTGTCCATAGGGCCAGATTGTTTCTTGCTTCTGCCAAGATTTATGCTGGCAAGTGGCCTTTGCATTTCCTTCATGGTTGCTTGTAGATGCGATGTGATGGCGGCCCTGGGTGGTGATGGTTATATAAATCTCCCGGTGGTCCTGGGAAACCATGAGTCGTCTAGACAGGAATCCGATTTATTAGCCCACAGGTTGCACAAGCCTGTGTTCTCCGCTTACCTACGGAGAAATGCAGCCAGTTCAGACAAGTGCTTTTGGGCAGGGTAAGGTCATAGTTACTTACCGCTTGATTCCCGGCTTGATACTTTTCAATAATCCGACAGTAACGCTGCTCGTGTCCTGTTTGATTGTCTGGGCGCACATCTGCACTGCTTCTTGCCACTGTATTTGGTTCCATTTCTGTCGTCTCAGGTATGGCTTAACCTCAACGAGGGCAGCAGATTTGTCCCGACCGGGATTTCCTCATCAGCACGCGCCTCAAGAACTTTTTCCTTTTCTGGATCCTGAACGGCAGCAGAATGTCGGTTATTGATAGTTGATCTTGAACGCTGCGCGGTCTGGCATCCGATGATAGCCTTTCTCCCTGATCTCGGGCGCTCGTTCGGTGAGGGCATTCAGGAGTAGGGTTAGTGCCATGTTGACGATATTTTCGTCCTATCTTTCCTTGAATTCCTCCGGGGCCACGGGGAAAGCGCCTTCGGGAGCCGGCGTTTCGTCCAAGCTTGTCCCGAAGGATGGGCGTCCGGTCGAGAGTTCGATGGCATGCGACTTGCCTTTGGACTTCGATGGGGTTTCGAATGGGGAGGGATCCGGATCTACCGTTTCCCGCATAGCCCAGGCCATGGCACGAGTTCTAGGTCTCAGTCGAATTGTGTCCAAGTTGTCATCCATGGATATTCTCCGATTTCTTCGCTTCTACCGTGTACGAAGCTCATGTAGAGACTCACGAGGGAGAAGGCACTGTTCTTGCGGAACTTGCTCCTTGTTTCCAAGATCGAAGAAGGTATATCCCAGAGGGTATGTGTTGTCTGTGCTAAATTAGGGCATCGTTGGATCAACATTGGAAAACGTCTGCAAGTTTTCAGTGTCGTGGTGGAAAGATATGGCTCCCAACATCGCGGCTAAAAGCGCCTGCAACCCTTTTGATACCCTCAGCTGTGCCGCAACTTGAACTCAGCCTGGCCTGCCTGGCAGGTCGGATCTGGAGAGGGGCCAACTTCTTAGCGCACTGCATTCGGTTCATTGGCCCGATCCTCATGTCTCCCAAGCAACAATACTCAAGGAGACGTGACTCCAACTTTAGAAGTGTACCTTCGTCTACAGATAACAACCTTGGAAGCCATCAGTTTCTAGACATACCGCACATACGTTGGCGTCATGCCTCGATCTGTAGCACGGCAAGACAAGGCACCTAGCCATCCTTCATGCGCGTCACCGCAGCCTGCAAAGAGTCCTCCAGCCATGGATGCGAGCAGAAAGCTCAACTTCGTTTTCGGCATTGAGCAGAAGCTCATGGCCTTGTCCAATTCCACCCTCAACGACGATCAGCTATCACTCTACAGTTTCAAAAGGGGACAACCTCTGGATATGACTCACGAGGTCACTCCGTCGAATGATCCAGGACCTTTATTCTTCCAGACATACCCTGATACCCAGTTTCTAGAACTATGTACTGGTGTCGTCGATTGGCTGAACAGTGGTGAATCGGAGCATATGCCCTTCTGCCCTGAAAAACATGCGATATGCCATTCCTCCGGGGGCACCCCCTCCACGCTGGAATAACGATAACTAGTGAGTACGACGGACCCGATTAGCGATTACATGTTCCTTGAAAAGTAATTCGAATACTGATGGCCATCGTCCGCTCTTAATCGATACAGTCCCTGTCGAATAACCCGTCACGAGAGAATCCTCGGATACTTTGGACACCAAGCCCATCCTGAGACCTATGGGCCCCATGCCGGCGAGAATGTCCCAGCATGGCAGCTATGCACTGCAGGCTTCAAGCTGGAGTTTCCCAACATGGGTATATCCGGCAGACCACACGTCAGATGTATTGTGCTTGACACCACCGTCCCAACGAAGCAGGATGAAATCCTCCGCAGCGAGCTCGCCACAGCTGTGTCTGTCATCAGGCACCAGATGCAATGCAGCGGGTACTCCAAGCACGTCATTCCGGTATGGAAATTTCTCTCAGTCATGTCAGATTTTCGCTGCGCTCATTGCTGACTTGGAATCATCGATAGATTCTTGTCGTATCAGTCTGCCACACCACAGCAGCTCGTGTCAGTCAGATACACTTTGACGGAAACGGTTTTTTGCTGCGCCAGACTCCACTGTTCGATATAGGCTCCAGTCAGGGAACCAAGGAGCGCACGTTTGAGGAGTGGCTAAATATCCTTCGTCTTCTTCAGTGGATGGACTGCATCCCCGTCGGGAGCACTAAAGACACACAATGAGTGACTTTCAACAGCAGGGAAACCAGTTGTTCAGGAATTACTCAGGCCATCGTGATACTTTAAACATACTTGTGCCTCGTGCCTTTTGTCTGTAGTTGGCATAGCTCGAAATCTTCATGTCACGATGCCCTTCAGGAAAGATAAGGAATTATCTTATGCACCTTATTATACTAGGTCTGATCTCAGATTGCTTGGTAGGTAACATCGTTTCGGCTTACGTTTCTTCTTAGTACACTTGAGCTTACAATAAGTCTGCCAAGATGGAGGCTGAGCCTCTCCGACTGTAGGGGTCCCAATCATGTCGCTTTTCCAAGATTGCCTCCCAAGAGAATTCCGGTGTGGTCTCACGACATCCTGTGCAACGCACCTAACGCAGGGGGGCGGCCGCAGGGATTATTCACACGCACCTGGATATATAGTTCGCGCCCGCCGTGCTCGTTCAAGTGTTCGCCACATGGCGAGAAGTGAATCAAGTGATCCACAAGGTTCTGACAAACACAGCCGGTTACCTGGGCAGCCAGTTGCGTGAGACGTCTAGTTCTCCGAAGACGCCGTCAATACTCGAATATAGGATTGAATCCATCGAAAGCCCTCCCGGGCTCCAGGCTTTCAGCAGAGTTGCGACTGGTGCGTCAACCCGAGGTGTGGTCAGCTTAACATCTTCCATTTTTCTTGGGCGAACATACAGTCAAGTCAATTACAGGGCCTCTGGTTTGAGAAGCAAAGACTATTGATGGCTGCAGGATGTGCTGAGCTCGATAGTCGACTTGGTCGCGTTGATAGGCCACGCTACTCTGTCTAACTCTGCAACCATTGGCTTGGGCTGCTGAGGCGGACACTCTTTTCAGCCTCATGATACGGCATCCCGAAGTCAGCTGCTGGAGGCTACTTTCTGCAACAACATGCTTCTTCTCATCACAACTGGACAGTCTACGGAAGGAATCGTAAGTATTTCCTGGGGATATTCATGGACCATGCGATTCTTCTCATGCTTACCTAGATATTTAGTGCACAGTCAAACTTGAGCTAAGTCCCGTGGACGGCCGTCCATGACTTAGCCATCATGACTGATGGGCACAAGATCGTGCCCCGAATACCCATGCTACGAAAAGCACCTGGCCTCCATCTCCTCCTCTTCCCTTCCTTGGCACGCCCAGCTGTGCTTTGTACACCCCCCCTCCGACATCCAAAAATACGCACAAGTCGACAAGCGACGCATGGTCCAAACTGTACATTTTTGCGTCTTCGTGGCTGATCGGCTCGACTCCGGCGAGCGGGCGTCCCGAGGTCCTTGACCCCCTCCCCTGGGGGCTGTGTATGGCGGAGAGGGAGCCGACGCTTGTCTGCTCCTCCGCAAGGCTGCCTTGGACATGCTCGTGGACGAAAAGCATATTCTGATTATCAGAGGATGAGATACTTGGCATGTTGCACAGCTCCGAGAGCTGGGCCTGAACAGGGAGGATCGTGAGGTTGTGGGGGTCAATGGCTGGCTGCTAGCCAGTGGCAAGGCGACTGACTTTACGATAATGTGGTGCCGTTGAAGAAGATCAGCTATATAAGGACCGTATGTTCCACGATGAGTTTTGCTATCTGAGAGACACTCAGGCACTTCTCCCTCAGGCCCAGTCAAGATCACTACTGCTCGGTGTCTTGAACTTCATCTTTCATCTTCTATTGTCTTTGAACTCCCTGGAACTCACGTTTTGCCCACGTCTAAGACGTAGATACACCATGCTGTTTACTACGGCCAGACTGGCCGCCGTGATGGTAGCTGTGCAGCAATGTGCAGCTGCTGCCGTCATTGCAGCTCGGGATCCGATCTCAGATGATGTCGATGCTGGCTCCAGCAACTCTCTGATCAAGAGGAAGGACTGGGAGAGCCCTGTTTATAGGTACTTGTACCAGTTCCCGTTGCCTATCCCAAAGGTCAAGACGCCCAAGTTGTGAGTCCCATTCCACTACCTCAAGGATATCGAAAACCACAAACCAACCTGTGTCTCCCTCAGCACTGTCGCCAACCCGGTCACAAACAAGCCCATTGACTACTACGAAGTCAATATTCTGCCCTTCAAGCAGCGTGTTTACCCCAACCTGGGAGAAGCCAGTCTTGTTGGCTACGACGGCATTTCTCCCGGCCCTACTTTCATGATGGAGAGAGGCCGGGAGGCGGTTGTGCGCTTCATCAACAACGCAACCATGGCCAACTCGGTTCATCTTCATGGGTCGTACTCTGTGAGAGTCGTATTATCTTCGAGTATGAATGTCAGGCTAACATGTGCTCATAGCGCGCTCCGTGGGACGGTTGGGCGGAAGACATCACCCAGCCCAAGCAGTTCAAGGACTACTATTATCCCAATAGCCAGAATGCTCGCATGCTGTGGTATCATGACCACGCAATCGACCACACTGCTGAGAACGCCTACTTTGGGCAAGCTGGAGCCTATATCATGCACGACCCAGCGGAGGACTCGCTCGGCCTGCCCAGCGGCTATGGGACCTACGATATTCCCATGATTCTGTCCTCCAAGCAGTACAATTCGGATGGCACTCTCTTCTCGCCCGCCACTGTGACGGACAGCCTCTATGGAGACGTCATCCATGTCAACGGCCAGCCGTGGCCCTACCTCAAGGTCGAGCCGCGCAAGTATCGCTTCCGGTTCCTCAACGCCGCCGTCTCGAGGACCTTTCTGCTGTACCTCCAGCTCGCCACGGGCTCCACAGCCAAGATCCCCTTCCAGGTCATCGCCAGCGACGCCGGGCTCCTCTCAGGTCCCGTCAGCACCGACTCCCTATACATCTCCATGGCCGAGCGCTACGAATGCATCTTCGACTTCAGCAAGTTCAAAGGCCAAAACGTAACCCTCCGCAACACCGACGACTTTTCCCCGGACACGGAATACCTACACACCAACAAAGTTCTCCAATTCGTCGTCTCCAACACCACCGTTGCCGACCCGTCCATCGTGCCCACCACCCTGCGCACCGTCCCCTTCCCCCCGCCCATCCCCGCCGCCGCCACGCCGAACCACCACTTCGACTTCGAGCGCACCAACGGCGAGTGGCGCATCAACGGCGTGGGCTTCAGCCAGGTCGACCAGCGCGTGCTCGCCAAGGTGCCGCGCGGCACCGTCGAGGTCTGGGAGCTGCAGAACACGGGCGGCGGGTGGTCGCACCCGGTGCACGTGCACCTGGTCGACTTCCGCGTGCTCTCGCGCGCCAACGGCAACCTCAAGCGCGGCGTGCAGGCGTACGAGGCCGCCGGGCTCAAAGACGTCGTGTGGCTGGGCCCCGGCGAGACGGTGCGCGTCGAGGCGCACTACGCGCCGTGGGACGGGCTGTACATGTTCCACTGCCACAACCTGATCCACGAGGACCACGAGATGATGGCCGCGTTCAACGTGACGGCGCTGCTGGACCTCGGGTACAACGAGACGAGCTTCCGTGATCCGATGGAGACGCGCTGGCGGGCCGTGGCGGCGACGCCGGAGTTGTTCACGCAGGCGGCTGTGACGGCGAAGATTGAGGCGATGGCGAGGTTGCAGCCGTATAATAATGTTGATGAGGTCAATGCGCGGCTGGATGCGTATTGGAAGACG
The DNA here is from genome assembly GCA_003671545.1 of Ophiognomonia clavigignenti-juglandacearum. Lineage (NCBI taxonomy): Eukaryota > Fungi > Ascomycota > Sordariomycetes > Diaporthales > Gnomoniaceae > Ophiognomonia > Ophiognomonia clavigignenti-juglandacearum. The sequence continues at coordinate 56,585 of PYFS01003118.1, read as the reverse complement.
CATACGAGTGCGCCACCTGTGTGAAGGATTGTCGACCGGGTCTTGGTTGCGACGTTGTGAGTGGAAAGCAGAATTTGGAAGAAAAGAGCTCAGAGCTGTGTACTGGAGCAATGAAGCCAAATACCTGTAGGTCTAGCCGGCATATATACAGAGAACAGTCTACTACAACAAGATTATTACAGCTTCGCTATCGCCATGGCTACAGAATAAAACGTACACGAGTTCCAGGTTGTTGCTGACAATGAACGCTACCTGCGTCAGCATGTGGACTCTGGCCTCTGGGCCTATCTGTAGAGACCATTTCATAGTAGGCAATTACTTTGAGCTTATGCCAATCAGAGCGGGCCTGGAGCTTTGTGCTATAGGGGAGGGCTCATGAACATTTGAGCTCGATCAGTTCATTAAATCAGGTAACAAATTTTGCAAAAAGCTCCAAGCATTCACAATTTGGCTAAGACTATTATGAGTTTTCCCTGAAATTACTAAAACGCTATATCCAGCCATAGCAGCCCGCATTATATCACAGAGGTATTACTGCAATATATCTTTACGGCTATTATATATAGAGCATAATATATAATTTCGTTTATAATATATTTATATATATATATATATATTAGATTAATATAGCACTTTTATATGCGAGTTTATTTGATATTATACTTTTACAGCCGAATTTATTAAATTTATTATTCGGTTTTCACTTAATATTATTATAGAAAAGTATAGTTAATGGACAATTTTCTCTCCGGTTGGATCTACTTTTCTATATAACGCGATTCAACGCAATAGATGCCTATATCAAAATTTCTTCCTCCTATATTAATTTAATATAGCAGCTCTCTATTTTTTTAATATCGAATTATCCGTCAACTATTTATATAAGAGGGAATATACGCTTGAAGCTCGTACTGTGACGGGGTCAATAGGGCAAACGCTGGTATTGTCCGTAGCTAAACTAGGATCGATGAAAAAAGGAAGGAAAGGAAACTTTACAGAACGACCTGGAAATCGGCATAAAAGCCCAGGTGTTTAAGACGTAATCCGAAACGTCGTATAGCCATAATTCCAGCCACTCTAGCTACGTTAGCCTACCGGCCACAGCCCACGTAACACCCTTACCACATTTTCCCAGGGCAATACCCTTAATATTACCTCCTTTTTTTCCATAAAAACCGTATAAATACTAGAGAATATCGCAACGCCGTCCTTATAATCCGTATATTTAATATCTTTATAATAATATAAATTATTTTCTCTAACGCCTTTTTTTAAATATTTAAAAAATCTCCCGCTTTCGAAAAATTTAGATTTTTTCTCTTTTTTTTAATTTAAAATAATAATTCTAAATAGCCCATATTCCTTTTTTGGAATTTAAAATAATATATCCGGTTTCCGAATCAATACTTATAAGAATTAGGCTATATAGCTATTAACTCTTTTTATTAAATTATTCGACGAAAAAATCCGAATTTTGATAATATTTAAATCTAAAATCTCTTTATTAATTAAAAAGGAATTGTAAATAAGCTTGATTTCCGACTATTTTCTTATAGGTATTAGCCTATTTTTGACGTGTTTTTTGATTTTGTATAGGCTCTTAATTACCTTTATCTTTTTTACGGAAAAATTAGCAAAAAATACGAATCCCGTTCGGGTAAATCGGGAAAAGAGTTAATTTTATATTTTAAATATAATGTTTATAAATATAAGGAAACCTTATAAACTAGCCCGGGATTTAGCTAATAAATATTAAAAATTATATATATTTCTATGCCCATCTTTATATTTAAGTTCTAATCTTATTTAATATCGAAAAGCGAAGATCTTAGCGAGGTTTATTTATTTTCCGCCCGATTTTTCCCGGTTTTTAATTAACTTAAAATTAGACCAAAAGTTTTTTTTTAAAAAAAATGGGTTATGTTTATAAAGCTATGCAAAACCTTAAGAACGCCGGAATTATTTTTAAATAAATTTTTTAATTATTTTTGATTCCCGAGCACTAATTAACGATTTCTAATAATTATACCTTAATCGCTTTCTTTAACAATTTTATTTAGATCGCCAGCAATATTGGTAAAATCGTATTCCTTTAGATTCGGTTTATATTAAAGGATTTCCGGGGTAAAGGGTAAGGTTTTCGGTCGAGGTAATTTCGATGAATTTTAAGATAGATAAATAGATCAAACCGTAAAAAAGAGGCATTTTACAAACTTATATAAACTTAACAATTACCGGTCATTAATTCCCGATTTTCGTATATTTTTCGTATATTAATTATTTTTCTTTTAAACCGTCGATGATTTTTAAATCGTTATATTTTTTCTCGAAATTATCGTACACTTTTATATTTTCGAAATCTTTTAAACAGTTTTAATCTAAATCCCGATATTTTAATTATTATACTAAAAATTCGCGGCGGGAGCTGTAATTTATTTTCCGAATATAAATATATAAAATTTCTTTAATAAAAAACTCTTTATCGCTATCGATTTCTATAGCGAGAGGCTAAAAATCCGTTTATAATTACCCGGGTAAAAGGTCTATGTTTATATGCTTTAGATATTCCGTATATATAAAGGTATGCTTATTATCGAGGAATCCGGAAATCTTTATAATTAATAAAGAAATTATATATTCGATAACGAATTTCCTATATTTCTAATCGAACTTTTTTTTCGATCGTAAGAATTTATAATTCCTTATATTTACCCAAACTCGGTCTTTTACTTAAAAATATAATATAGCCGCTTTACGACGACTTATATATTTTTCTTAATTTTATACGCTTACCGCTATAAAATCTAATAAATATCCGCGATTTATTATAATTTATATATAAATAGTTTTATATATTATTTTAAAAACAATTTGGGATAAATTTCTTTATATATTGCTTTAATAATCGGCATTATAGCTCCGGGTTCGTAGCTATATATTACGAAGAAAAATGATATGCCCGTCGTCGTATTAATCCTGCTATTCAATACGATTTATATTGTTAGGAACCATTCTGCCTAATTATTTTAATTTTGGTTGATATAAGCCTTAAGGTATACCTCGATTTCCGAATTTATATATTCTAGGCCTTTATCCGTTTCTAGGTGATATATTATACTTAAGCGTTATTCGATATTTAAAAGCCGGCAAATATACCTCCAGAACCGGCTTATCTAATTTAATCCTTAATCGGATATAATAGCTTTAAGCTAATAATGATATCTCGCTTAATATTATTAAAAACGTTCTATATACGCCTCTATATTTATAATTTCTATAGGTTTAAAGATAATTTCTTTGCTAAATCTATCGCAAATCACCTATAAGCAGATATAATTTATAAATTCCGGTAAATCTATAATGAAATTAATTACGATCTCCTTATAATAACGGTCGGAAACCGATATAAATTTAAAGAAAGCTTGCCTCGTATTACGCTATACCTTTATTTTATTATAAATATTATAATTTCTTAAAAATCAACGTATATATTATTATAAAAAAGGCTAATAAAAATATTAATTAACCGCGGAAATCGTGCCTTTTTTGCCGGGGTGCCCTATTACCGAAAAGTTATAAATAATTTAGATAATTCTCGTTTTTAAAATATCGATTTTTAAATCGTCGTTCGAAGCTTTTTTATATTCTTCCTCCATCGTAATAAAGGACCTTAGGATTTAGATTCTGCCTTTATACCTTAGGATTTCTTAACCATCGATATAATATTCGGCAATTTAAATACGAATTTATAATCTTAGGTTAAAATCTTTATCTCCTTTCTTAATAGATATATAAATAAAACGGAAAACGGAATTAGCCTATATAATTTCCGGCTATAATTATTATAAATCCGGATTATCGAATATTTTAAATTTATTTAAATTTTTTTTATCTTTTTGTTCTAATAAAATTAAAAAGGGTTAGAGCGATAATTTGTAAATACGGAATCCGGGATTATTTATACGAATCTAGCCTTTTTATCTTCGGATATAACTCTATCTTGGTCGCGTTTGGTTAATATATTTAGTATTAAAGCATCGGTGTTAAACCGGAATATTAATTCGAAAAGAAAGTTCGCAAAAAACTTTATATATCGGGCTTATCTTTCCGAAAATCGCTGTGCTGGGGCAAGGTGTGGAGGGAGTACCTGGGGGTGGGGATAGGATATCTTGGGCCCTGATCAGGGTAGGATCACGGGTATAAAGCAGTCAGGACGGTGATTTTCTTTTTAGGCCCTAGTTTTAGTTTTTGGCATCTATTTTTCTCTTTTTCGTTTTCATAATCTGATTTTGATGCTCCTAACTCTAATTAGAACGTGACTATTCCAAATTACGATTTTTATATATTTTTGAGCTTATATATACCCCGATTCCGATTCTCTTTACCGGCTTTAGCAGCGCCGTCAAATTAAATATCAATAACGTCTTTTGGCGAGTCCATTACGTAAGCCCTATTAACCATACTTTGGTTTATTGGTCCTTCGAGCCGGAATATTATTTTATAAATTTATAACCTACGTTTATTTCCTTTAACGGTTATTAAGATATAGCTTATCATAAAGCTCTTTTTAACGGTTCGATAGCTATATCTTTGTATTAAATTTTCTAGATATTCTTTTTTTTAAATTAACGTTTGGTATTTTCTTTAGCTTATTATTTCTATAATAATTACCCCTTTTTTGTATTATATTTATTTCGGCTTTTCTCGGCGTTTTAACGATTTTCCGGTATAATCCTATATCTAATTAGAATAATACGCGTATAACGATAATTATCCGATATATAGGATAGATATATTACCTTTAATGATTTAGGAATATGGCGCGGATCTGCTATAGTTCGGGATAGCTTCTATAGACTAAGGAGTATATCTGATATAGCACTATCTATCGAAATGGTTTAAAGATATGGCGTATATTTGCCGCGGTATAGGACGGATTTTGGAGGATTATAAGGGTATAGGCTATAAAGGTTACGCCGCCGATTTAGTAGGAAAAGGGGAAGTTAGGTATAAACCTTAGCGAATTTAATTCCTTTAATCGGAAATAAGCGAATTCCGGGTTTGCTTTTTATATTCATTACGGGTGTAACGTATCGAGGAATATGGGCTTTACGGAAATCTTATTAAAATTTAAAGTTATGCGAGGCTTTTGAATTAAGGAATTTTCGTATATAAGAAGAGGAGGATTATTATTTCGGAATTTTATGGAGTATTAAAGCGGTAAGGATATAGGAGTTGGCAATTGGTTATAATTTTAATCAGGGTGGTATAAAAAAAGATTAAATATTAGGTTATTCTTTGAAAGATATTTTCTCTTTTTTTTTTCTTTTTTTTTACCGTTTTCAGAAAACCATAATTTTATACCGTTAATAACCCCTCTTTATATACCTAATAATTCGACCTTATATTTTCGCTAATTAAATATATTTATATACCGATTCTTATAGGCTTTACCTATTTTTTTTGGGTTTTTGCCTATTTTTTTATTCGAATATTTTTATTTGAAAAAAAGCTTCGGTATTAAAAATATTATTTTCGCGAATTTTATATAATTTTTTATATTTTATTTTTTATCTTTTTGCATTATATCTGATCAGAAGATCCCCGAAATCGCCGACGACCTTTTTAGCTGGAAATAGCTTAAGTTACTTAATATTGCTTTAGCTGATATTAAAGGATCTTCTTTTAATAGGAAGGATATTTTATCTACGGAAAATCTATTTCTTTAATACCTTTTTATTAGCTATGAGAAGGACGAGGGTAGTAATGATGCCTTTATCCCTCTTCGTAGCCGACGCTTAGCTAAAAGCCAATCTATTAAATATCTTACCCGGGCTTATTCGCCGTTTAACGCCTATATGGCCGAAGCTTTAAATAAAGTTATTAAGAACTCGTGTACAATTCGGGAGATCTTTACGAACGAGTTGGCCTACCCTTTTGATGGTCATGATATCACCGAGTTTCTTTTAAAGGTTGATATTATTAAACGTCGCTTTTATTTTGGTAATAAAGATCTGATCTCGGCTTTATAGCAGCAGATTACCGATATGGCCCTAGGCATTAAGGTTAAAAGGGTTTTATAATATTATATGGATTAGAAGGACGTTTAAGCCCGTCTAAAAGATATTTTTATCTTTTATAATAATTAGTATAATTTCTTTATTAGCGATCGGTTAATAATGTTGATGCGAAACCGTTATCCGGAGGAGCCCGAGATAATAATGTCTTTCGTTTTTGCCTATAATCGGTACGTATATATAGTTGACCTTTAAGAAGGGTTTGATCAACCTCTTCGTTAAGCTCGCGAGTTCTATAATAACCTAAATATTAAATAGAAAAAGCGGCTTATTTAGGTGGGCTATAGGGCTTTCGAGCTTGAGAAAGGTTTTTGGTCCGAATTGTTTCTTAAGGTTCGCGAGATAGCTAAGGGTATGATTGATGAACGTTAATTAGATAAGCGTGTTTTGGGCTTACGAAGCGAGACCGAATATTTCTTTTAAGAGTTTATAACGGGTATCGATCTAATTCGACCGTAATTTTATACGTTTATACGTAATTTTGATCAGGCTATTGATTTTAATTAGAATTCCGAATTTATTACGAATCGTTTAATTCGGTTTGCGCCGGTAATAAAGATCGCTTTATAGCTTTCTAATCCTTAGGCTGCTTTAACGAAAGCCTTATTCCGGAAAGCTCCGAGCAACGCTTAAAAAGTCAAGATAATAACGGCTAAAGAAGCTGCCGTCGATAAATTAACCGAGCAATTCGAATATATAAAGCTATATATATAGAAGATATTCGAAAATATTATAGCTAATTAAAGAATTAAAATAAAAGACGCTATAAAAAATGACCTTTTGTGCCAAAGGCTATATTTATGATCAAATTCGCATTATTTTGAATTTAAATGCTTTTTAGGGGTAAGATAAAGAAGTGGCTTTTTAAATAAACGAATTCACCAACATCACCGCCATCATTTGTAAGGACGGGATTTCTTTGGTCTGCTATAGCTACGGTAGTTTTAATTATAATGCTCTAAATTATCCTTAGCTGGACGAAATGATTGCTTATAGATTTCTATATATTAATAAAGTCTAAGGCGTTAATTAAAAGCTAGGAATTAAAGAAAAGATCGAGATAGGCGTCGACGAAGTTTTGGACCCCGATACGGTCCAATCATAACGTAATAAGCCCGGTGGCATTATTAAATATACTCTTAAACGATTAGCCCTTTTATTCCAAAACCATATCGCCAAGCCTATAATAAAATGCTACGAAGAGTAAATGGCTAAGAACCTTCGCAGAGCGGATAAAACTAAATTTAGTATCGGCTTTATCGTTAATAATCTTCGTTTAGTCGCTTTTAAGAATAAACGGATTAATCACCTTTAGCTATAGCTGAATTCGAATAAGGTTGCTATTAGCCCTTATATTGGGTATAATCCTTAAGTGGTTCGGAACCTTCATATTAGGGAAGCTGAAATAATGGATTTAAATGCCCTAGCTGGTAATAAAAGGATAAGATTAAGCAGTCCTCTTATACCCCCGGAAGTTTTAATAAAAGGCGTGGTTAGCTTTGATTGGAGGATATTTAAGCTAGTTGTGCTTAATTTAAGTCGTTCCCCGTATTCCGTTAAGGTTGAAGATATGGCTGCTTCTGATATTATAGCGGGAATTCCCGATCCGGAAATTACGGAGGCTATACCCGTTCTACTTTCCGCCGCTAACCCACCTATCCGCCGAAGCCGGCCTCGAGCTTTAATTAGGCTAAATAAAAAAATTGAAACGCTTTTAATTTTAACTCCTACTTAAGAGGTCGTTCGGCTCTTTCTTTAAGGAAAAATGAATATGCTTAATAAAGATTTATTCTAAATCGATAAAATCAACTAATTAATTATCTAGGCTATTATATAGGTTTATAATGAGAGCAAGGGCATTAAGATTATTATCGTCGAAATAGAGGAGGGGGCGCTATTAATTAATCGCTTAGCGAACCTTTTTATTAACGTTTTTTAGATATATTCGAATATATTGGCACTTTTCCGTAAAATTGATATCTCCGATTAGAGTATAAAGTGCCTAAATTTAAAGAGTTTGGCTATTTAGTATATTTTGGGAAAAGATTTAGTTGTTATAGATAAGCTATCGCGCTTAAAAGTGGTTTAATATAACGGGGAATGGTCAGATGTTGTCTTAGCGCCGTTAAGCCACAATCCTTTCTAAGTCTTTATATTCGGTAGCTATTTGAATTTGAATAGCGCTAAGTTGAGCATTTAAGCATTTGGCATTATGGAGCGAAGTATAAGCTCGTCGCCATATCTCAATATTTATATAGGAGCCTCGATAAATAAGCTTTCTAATACGTTAATAGATATTAAGGCTAAATTTAATATTATCTTTTTGTTATATATTAGAAAAAAATAATTTTAAATAATCAACGTTAAAGGTATTAATTCTATCTCTTATAATAATGATATCGTTAAGATCGTCGGTGTAATGGAGTGCCCGATTTATATCGGTGGCATTAATCTCCCGTTTATTATATTCGTTATTGATGATAGCGTTGACGGTATTACGTCTAATATTATTCTCGGCATGCCTTTTTTCTTGATAACCAGCTATTAATTTAAGAAGATAGAGAATAAGCTAATAGCTAGATTATTATTTAGCACTAATCGATTCGTCTATACTTTGGGCAATAAAAATCAATCTCCTTTCACGTTCAAAATATCGGGAAATTAGCTTTAAGTTCTGATCAGGTATACCAGAATCCAAAAATGATCGATTTCGTGCCGCTAGGATAATTTTAAGATTTAATATAATTTCAAATCCCGAAAGATATTTTTGAGCAATTCTAAGACGGGGAGAGAGTGATAATATACTTAAACTCCTTTTTAATAGGCAACGTATATTAAGAATTAATTATTAAAAGTAAAGGGTAGGATGAGCTAGTTTTTATAAATATTCTATTAAATTAGCCTTTACTATCTATCTATGCCGAAATAAATAGGCTAAGCCTAGCTCTTTTTGATCGGGCCTTAGCAAAAGATAAAAAAGAACCAAATTATATTTTTCCCTGATTAAACGGTATATATAAGAAAGTGGCCGATAAAATGCGCTTAGTTGATAATGCTCGTTCCGATAGGTTTATCTTAAAAAGGAATATTAGCTAGAAATAACGCTATTAAAAAGAGGTTGCAAACCTGCCTTAGATTTCCTTACCTAGCGTTTATGACCGCTTCGTTAAGCTAAGATTCTCAGCTATATCTATCGGCGAAAAGCTTATAAACGACCGTTTAATTATGATAATGGTCGATAATTGCATAACTTTATTTAATCAGGAGCGCCAGCTATTTAAATATATTATCTTTTGCTATAAGGTAGCGCTAAGGTAGGAATGGCAATATATCGGTATATTTAACAAAAACGTCGCACCGCCTCAAATCATCCGCACCATTGATTATAACGTTTTTCAAAACCGAAATAATGTTATTTTAAGAGCCTTAAGAACGATAGCTAACGATATGTTTCGCATACGAATTAAGCAAAATATTTTAGAAGAATCGCATAGCGTTTATCGGAATCGTTAATTTTTCGTAAAAAAGACAGACGGTAAATATCGTTTTATCAATAATAACCAAAATTATAATTATATAACGATTAAAAATACCTAGGTCCCCTTAAACGCTGATGAATTTATTAAAGATTTTGGCATATATAAGATTCTTTCGTTTTTGGACTTCTTTTTAGGGTATGATTAAGTGATATTGCACCCGGTTAGCAGAGATTTGACGACGATTTCAATTTTATTAGGCCTTTTTTGAATATGTACGTTTCTTTAGGGTGCTACCAATTCGGTGGCTTAGTTTTAGAGGATCGTCAATAGGTTATTTTATAACCTAATCCTAATGGTATACCGGCCTTTTGTTGATAATATATCAATTAAAAGCTCTAAAACCGATTACGGCGGTCAAAAGATTGCTGAACTACTTAGTATTCGTCGATTTATTTTAGAATATCTAATTAACGTTAATAAAGTCTTATAAAATATTAAATTAGCTAATAAGATTATTATTGCCGTTAAATTTTAATAATGTTATAAAAGGGTAGATATCTTAGGTTATATTTATGGTTTAATTAGGCGAACGCCGATGGACGATAAGGTTAGGAAGATTGTTAAATGGCTTTTTTATATTAATATCAGCGAAGTTAAAAGCTTTTAAAATTTGTATAATTTCTATTACGGGTGGTATAAGAAGATTGCCATTATTAAGCGCCCTCTTATAAACTTTACGAAAAAAAGTGCCAAGTTTTAATAAGGCCCCGATTAATAGGCCGCTATAAATAAGATCAAAGCTTTAATTATTTCGAAGCCAATTTTAGTAAATATCGATTATTCGGTAGGAGAAATTATTTTGATATTTAATATTGGATCTAAAAGATGGGGTAAAGCATTTTTCTATTATATCAAAGAACGACGATATTTAGTCCGGTATAAAAGTGGCATATAATTAAAAGCCGAAAAAAGTTATAATTAGATAAAAAAAGAAGCTAAAAGTGCTTTTTATTGTATCCGGAAGTTTCGCCATTAATTATACGGCATATTTTTTTTTGGAGATTGATAGTAATATTTTTATTTAGCAATTAAAAAGGTTTAATACCGATATGCTAAGAGCTTTAATCATTTATTAACTAGGCGTAATCCGAATATTTAATTTTATAATCCGTTATATTTTAGGCAAAAAGAATTCTGTAGCTAATTCTCTTTCTCGTAAGCTTATTATTTAAGCCGATATTAATAAAAAAAAAAGCCGAGGAAAATATTAAAAATTAAGTTAATGCCTAATTTAATATTTTGATTAGATTTGTTGCTAAAACCTTATACGATACGCTATTAAGCTTAAAACTTTTTTAGATCGAAGATTTAAAGAAGCTGGCTTATATGTCGGAAATTGGCCATGCTCTTTTAGGCTTTAAAATGAGTTTTTCGTAAAAAGCATACCTTCGATTAGCGGCAACCAAATATTAGGTTATTAATGGCCATTTGTGGTATCGATTAGATCTACGGCGGGATCTTCAAAGGAGATATATAGTGGACGATTTAAAATTGCGACGTTAGATTATTCGCAAATATTATAGCTAATTTAGGTATTATGGCCGAGAGGCGATCTGTTATCGAGTAAGGATATTGTATTATTAGAAAGGCTGGTATATAGAGATCGAAAATATATGCCGCGCGTGTCCTATTTGCTCTTAGATCGATAATAGGATTTTTAGCGAAAGAGTAATTCCTATTTGCCCTGATCAGCTTTAAATAAAAATTTATATAGATTAGCAATATATTCCAGGCCTAAAAGGGAAAATTTATATTTTATTCAAGGTAAGAGATAATTTGATAAGTTAGATTAAAATTACCGTAAAGCCTAGCTTGACCGTTAAAGAAATTACGGATTTTTTTTATAAATTTTGTTTTATACCGCTACGGGGCTTTTTTAGTAATGGTAATTAACGGCTACCAAGCCTTTATAGCTGAATTCGCTATTGTATTTCGTTATTTCGGAATACGGAAAATAATGGTTTTAGCGTATAACCCTTAGGCTAATAATATTATAGAAGGAGGGCATATTCGTTTTACCACGATTCTTCTCAAAATATTAGGTTACGGAGCAAAGGTTAGCTAGAAAATTTTGAATATAGCGCTTTTATCGACCGTACCACTTACTATTTTAATTACGGGTATATACCGTTTTTTTTGATATATAGGTTTAAGCCTATTATTCCTATAGAGGTTGATATATTTATTTGGCGAGTTCTGGCTTAGGAATATAACCAAAATCCTTTGGATGTTTTGGGTAATCGGGTTAAGATGCTCCTGGAATATGAAGAAACCATTAGGAAAGCTCGTAAAAAAATGTATAAGCGACGGGTGTTAGCGGCGTATCGCTATAGCTTGAATTAATATTTGAGGAAGGAGCGGTTGGAAATCGGTAATATTGTTTTGAGGTATAACGACGTCCGTAATATTAATTATAGAGTAAGCCGGAAATTGGAATATCGCTGGCCTAATCCTTTCGAGGTAATAAAGGTCTTTCCGAAATAGGCCTATTATTTATAAACGATAGAAAGCTACTTAATCGTAGGAACGTTTTTAGCCAAAAGATTGAAAAAATTTATATTAGATGATTAAGAGATTTAGCAGCTAAAGCTTTTAATGCCATAGGAAAGAGATCTTAATAAGGAAAGGGAAGAAGTTTAAGAGCGTTTAAAAGGTTTTGCCCTAACTTTTGAGGAAATTTGGCTTCCGCGGGTAATCCTCGTTAGCGTGCCGCCAGCTTTAATATCGATTTTTATTTTTTCCGAAAATAAATTTAATAAGGAAAACTTTGATTAAAGTAAAAACGAATTAAAAATCATTTATCTAGTAAGAATAAAAGCTTAATAAAGAAGGGCAGATAGAAAAGAGGAAATTTAAGTTATTTAATTATTTTGGGCAGATATATAAAATTCCTTCGAAAACGAATTTTTAATTAAAGGCGATTAGGCGGAGGCTGATATCTCTTACCTTAAATCTTTTATATTTTTTCGATAAGGTTTTTCGGTGGTTATCTTTATATAGCGAATTAACGGCTCCGCTTTATTATAATTTCTCCGTTAATTGTTATCTCGGGGGTAGGAAGAGAGCGTTAATTAGCGCTTTAATGATTTTAATTTTTTGGTTTGATTTCCTTACGCGATTTACCTTTCTTAGTATTATTATATTTAGTTCGTTCCGATAAATCTGGGTATTGGTTATTTAGGAGTACTATTATATTCGGTTTGCTCCGATAAAAGATAGCTTTGGTTATTATAAAGCATTACGAAATTTATCCTTTTCTACGATTTTGGCTTGCTAAGCTAATTGCTTTTTTTTTTTTTTGCTAAATATAGGTATATTAGGATTATTTTTGAAATAAAAAAAGCTTTTGATTAGGGAATTTTATTGATTTCGGCCCGTTTAGAAAAGTTTAAAAAAAAAGCTAATATTAGGCTTAGCACTAATTTCTCCTTTGATTTCCTTATTATTATATTTGCCGGTATTAGAGTAGGTCGATATATTAACGTATACGATTATTTCAAAAATATTTATAGCATCGAGATATTTAACGATAACCCCGTGATTAATATCGGCACCGACGATAACCCTTTTATTTGCCCGCCGAGGTATGAGTAATGCTATATAGCTAAAACGCTAAGGTAGAGCTAGGAGGATCGCTTTTGGAGTAGGGAAGGCTTTTGATTAAAGGGCTTTGTTGGCATTGGCTTATTTAAGGATTTTAAAAGGCCAACATCGGTCTTAGTCAAGAGGCGCATTAATTTGCTAATCAGGGCCGCCTATCGTAGTTATCCTTCGGATTTGATTATTGTAAGGGGAAATAAGGCTATATTTGGCTAGCTTTTATCTCCTTTTTTATAATATTTAGCCTAAGTAGAAATAATGACCACTCAAACGAATATTCGAACAAAAGAATTATATAGCGATTTTAATTTCGATCTATATTATGCTAATGCAAAATAGGACCTTAATCGTTTAACTATTATATATTTGTATACAATCCTTATAAACGTTAAAACCATTATCAGACCATTAGGGGAAAAAGGCATACGATAATATATTCGGCCTTTACGGGATTCCCGGAATGCTTTGATTAAACGCACCTGGGACTTTTTTTAATAGAATTAGATGGTTTGACGGCTTTTATTAGATCAAGATAAAAAGGGGCTTTATTAAAAGGATTCGGAGGTAGCTAGAGTTTTACGGGTAGTAGTGGGCCAAAGTATCCAACGGGAACCCTAGCTTTTAAACATTAGTTATAAAAGATAGCTGATTAAAGGGTAAAGGTATAAATATGATCGTTTTTTTATTTTTTGCTTTAAGTTCTTATAACCCGTTTTTATTTGCTTTGCTATTTTGATCAATATAAGCTATAATCTAATTTAAACGAATATTCTTTAAATTATCCCTTTATCAAAATCGAAATATTTCATTTTATAAGAAAGAAGGCCTCGAGAGGAAAATCATCGTTAACAGCTATTAAAATCTAAAATTACTTTTACTTTAAAATATAATATTAAATATATTTAAAGATAATTATTATATATTTATTATTTTAATTATTATTCCGGGTTATTTTCTATCCTAATTTTTATTTTTTCCTTTCCTTTTTTATTAAATTAAAAAATATAAGCCCAGCCTCGTTTTTTTTCTAAAGAGATTTTTTTTTAGGCGATGGCGCTTTAAGGCGATATACGAATTTCTGCTTTTCTTGATTAGCCTTAGGCTTTTTGGCAGTTCTAGCTGGTTATTAACGAAAAGGTAGAGTAAGGGGAGATTTCGAGGTAAAGGCAAGAGTTTCGCGAAGGTTTAGCTTTTTAAGAGGTGGAGCTAGTTAAGAGGAAATTTAAAAAAGAAAAGGTTTCGAAAAAGAAGCTTTTGCTAATACGGGTAGAGCTAGTTAAAAGGAAATTTAAGAAAAAAGAGGTTTCGAAGAAGAAGCTTTTGCTAATAAAGGTGGAGGAGGCATAGAAAAAAAAAGACTAACGGCTTTCTTTTACGTTAAGCAAATCTAACCGAAGCTAAAAAGCTCTTTTCTATTTTACCCGCTCCGCCGCTTCAATAATTTCGACATCTTTACCGCCATCGATACGATAGGTCACACTTAGTAGTAAGGCGGAAAGACGTATCCTATAAAGCTTATTTCTATACTTTGAGTATCGTCAATTTTTGATCAGAATAGGAGGAGGAGGAAAGGAGGGTATTTATTTTAGCTATAACATTCTTAATAATTAGGACGTCGTTATATTTATTAAATATATATTTATCTATTTCGATATAATAAATATAATTAGCGTACGTTTTTCGGTAGAAATTAGGGATAAAGCGGTATTCGAAAAAAAGAAGTATAATGTATAATTTTAAATCTATATGATTAGGTTGGTAATAGTTATAGGATTAACGGGCGAGGTAGCAATCGTAAGGGTTTATATTCCGATTGCTAAAGAAAGCTATAACGAGCAATATTCTTTTTCGGGCATCGGTGGCATCGCCGATCAAAGATAGATATTTATTAAAAAAGTATTCGTTATTATATTCGATAAATATTCGGTTAGGAAGGCGGCTATTAAGTTTATCTTATATGGTTTTTTAGATTATCTACTTATATTTCAAAAGGATAATATAGAAAAGTTTATCGATATTTTCTTAATTATTTTTCTTAAACTTTTATAAACGGTAGCGGTGATTAACGTTTTCGCGAAAGAAAGAAAAGATGATCGATAAAAGGAATAGGCGGGTTTTGATAAAATAGCTAGTATGGCCTAAATTAATCGGTTAGCGGTAAAAGACGATATAATAACCGTAATTGGGGATTAAAATATTTTTGGCGGATAGGAAAATGGGTTTTTTTGAAAAAGATGTTGGCGGAGTGGTAGAAAAGCGTTAGAAAAGAGTTTAAGTAGCGGAAAGAGATGATTTTTAAAGAGAGGGTGTTAGTTTGTAAGAGGAAGAAGATATAGAAGAGAAATTTGAATTTTCCTTTAGAAAAGGAGCTATTTTTTTACCTTTGCCTTTGGCCTTATTGATAGCCGTAAAGGAAGATATGATTGCTTTGATCAAGGTTGATTAAGGGTAGAGAAAGAATTGAGGGAAAGCTGAAGAAATTATTATTGGTTGTTAGCTAAAGAAAAAAAGGAAAAGAAAGGAGAATAAAATGGTTATTATTTAAGAGAAAAAAGAAAGATAAATTTGACCGCTAACAGCAAAGCGCTTTATAACGTTTTGATTAAATTTGCTAGCTATACCTAATTACGTTATTGCCTTATTGTTTCTCTTTATTAATAATTATAAAGAGTTACTAACTATTAAAGGGGAATTGGCAATTATGATTGGGTTGAGGCAAGTTTACCTTTAATTAGACCTATTATAATTACGATAAACAAAACAATCGCTATTATGATTATTATTTTACGGAAGAAGTATAAGGGTTAAATCTAGCTTAAAAGGAAAATTTCTTTTTTTATTTATTAGTATTTGAATTTATTCTTTTATATATATCTACTTTTATATTTTACCTTTTTTATCATTTTCAATCTTTTATTTATACCTATTATTATCAATAATAACAATATTATTAATAATAATAATAACCTTAATTTTCTCACCAATACCTAAATATTCTTTTTTTCCTTTTTTTCCGATTTTCCCTCCTCTAATTAAACAATATAGCTGATCGCCGGATAAATACCCTTTTTCGAAATACTCCTTTTTTTTCTTTATACGGCTTTTTTGCTACGAAAACCTTTTCTCCTAAGGACGTTTAAATATACGGCTATATTTCTCGGGGCTTTACCCGATTTCCTTTTACTTTTCTTTTTCGGCGTATTTTTAATCTTTTCGAGATCCGGGAATAGATAAAGAATACTGCCCCTATAGCCGATAAGGATATATTATAGACCTAGGGCAATTCATTTGTAAGGAAAAGCCCCGAAAAAAGAAGAATATTAATTTGGGTAAGGATTCGGATAGAATTGTTCTAATAAATATATCTTCCCCGGCACGCTCGCTTATTCGGCTAAATCCTTTTGGGCTTATATAATTCCGACGACGAATTAGCATTATTAAATCTAATAAGCCTATTATTCGGCCTTTAATCAATATTGCTATAGATAGGGATTATATTATATTTTTATTTTATTATATCTTTGATTTTTAGGGTTAGGAAAAGCTATTAAGCACTCCCGTAATACACGAGCCTACCCGGGAGGAGTAGAGGGAAGAGAGGGCTAAGAGGGCGGCTGAGAGGGCTATACGGAAAGGAGAATAGGTTATAGATAGGTAAAGAGTAAGTTTGGTTCGAGATTTTTCGGTGGAAGTTTTGAATTTCGAAGGGTGGTGTATGTTAGGGCAAAGTGTAGAGGGAATATTTAGGGATAGGGATAGGATATCTTGGGCCTTGATCAGGGTAGGATCACGGGTATAAAATAATCAGGACGGTGATTTTCTTCTTAGGCCTCAATTTTAATTTTTGGCATTTGTTTTTCTCTTTTTCGTTTTTACAATCTGATTTTGATGCCCCTAACTCTGATCAGAACGTGACCATTCCAAATTACGACTTTTATATGCTTTTGAGCTTGTGTGTACCCCGATTCCGATTCTCCCTACCGGCTTCAGCAGCGCCGTCAAGTCAGACGTCAACAACGTCTTTTGGCGAGTCCATTGCGTGGGCCCTACTGGCCATGCTCTGGTTCATCGCTATTTCGTTATGAATTTTTCTAAATTCTTATGGTTATTGAAGATTATAAATTTATCGATATTTTGCAATTCTGCCCGTTATTATTACAAATAATCCACGATTATTAACATTTCCTTATCGGCAATAAGGTAATTATGCTCGAGGAAAGAAAATTTCTTAAAATAAAAACCTATAAGCTATAATTTACCGTTAAAATTATAGAAGAAAACGCCGCCTAAAGCCTACCCGCTATAATTAGCCTTTAAAAAGATTTTCTTTTCCGGATTCCATTATATAAATACCGGAGTCTTAATAAAATCGTTTTTTAATTAATTAAATGCTTTTTATTATTCGAAATAGTTAATTATACGAGTTAAGTAATACAAAGCATTTATACGCGAGTATTTTAATCTTAAGTTAACGTTTAATAAATCACGAGTAAATAAGGCCAAGATTAAATTCGGCCTAAACCAAATAATCACTTTTATAGGCGTTATTTCCGTTTCTATCTTATTTAGCGTAATAAAGTTTTATATATTAGTAACCAATATCCTTTTTTATTCGTTTTTAAAGATATAGATCGTTTATATATTAAATTTAATAATTTGACGAACCAAATCGTCGGCCTTATAGCCTTAGTTTTTATGATCCGCAAATAGGGATATATCTGGTTTTTTCTAAATAAGAAAGAAGCCATAATAGCATTTCTCCGAAGATTAATTATATATATTTTTACCGCCGTTTCAGGTATTTAGAGATTATATATTTTCTAAAGATATTTAAGAAAGCTAGTTATAAAGATATACTATACGAGATCTACAAAGAGATTTAAAAGCGATACTATTTATGCTAAATATATAACTAAACGCCCCGTCGTTTCAAATTCATTATTAAAACGGATATAAATTTCAACGCCGAGGTATTAGTCGATGTTATATATCTAAATAACAGACCCGTTTTATATATCGTTAATAAAGGTATAAGTTTTAATGAAGCCGGCTTCTTTCCGTTTATAAACGCGAAAGCTATATAGGAGTTATTCTGCCGTTTATAAGCAAATACATACTAAAGCCCGCTAAATAAATTTATTTATAATATTAGCATAAATTTCGTAGCCAAAGAGTTCTAATCCGAGGCTAAGTTTATAGATATCGAATATTGATAAATCTCTATTAAAGCTTATTAATTTATCGGCAAAATAAAGCGATATTATATACCCCTCCGCCGAATATATAAAATTCTCTATAGCGTATTATGCTATACCATAACCGAGGACGCTATATTTTAAATAGCTATTAAAGCTATCAACGATATTGTTAGCTTTAACGGTTTAATCCTTATATTATTCGTTTTTAGAACTTACCTATATATTATAGCTCAATCTCTTTTAACGCTATTAACGATTTAGCGCAGCAAAATTATTTAAGATATTATAGAAGCTATATATAAAGCTAAAATTATATGCTTTATAAATAACGCTTTTTATATCCGAAATGGCTTAAATATAGACGATGTGATATTATTTAAGTTTTAGAGCGATATATGTGTATAGCGAAAGAAGGACGGCTAGATAGGCCCTTATAAGCTGCTATTATATAATAGCTATAACCTTACTTTCGATCTATTAAATAGACCTATTATCTTCCGATCTATCATCTATCGCCTATATATACGCGATCCAGATGCCTTAGATCTATACGAAAATAAGACCGCCCTTTATAAACGAAAACGCTTTAAAGGTTTTAAAAATAAAAAGAAAGAGAAGGATAATAAGATATATAATATTATCGCGGAAGGTATTTAAGCTTTTACGGAAGATATTCAGGCTTTTATAGAAGATATTTAGGTTTTTATCGAAAATATCGATAACGATATAGAAAAAGAGGATTTATAACTGGTATATATTTATTTTTCGGAGAAAGAAAAACGGGATTTCGAATTAGCTTTTAAGCTGCGTATCGATAATATAATTATTATATCTAGCGCTTTTTTCGAAGAATCTGACGATATCGAGATAACTAATTTGATCGGCGTAGAAGTTTTCCGATTTGAGATTTATAATAAAGCTAAATATAATGGTCACCGCGTTTTTAAAATGCGCTTTATATATAAAATCAAAAATTAAAAGATCAAATTTTATAAAAGATTACGTTTTATGGTCTAGGGTTATGGCGACGACGGTAAGATAGTAATTTCAATATAATTTCCGATTATCTAATATATTAGTCAACGTTTCGTTTTTGCTTTAATTTTTATTTTTACAAAAAAAAAATTATTAGTTTGGATCCGCGATATCATATAGGCATATAATTAAACCATATAGCAATTACGTCGTATAATTATTTTGCTTTTTCTTAAAGAAATACGCGCTAAATTCCTAAAGGGCATTATCTTGATCTATTTGCTTCCCTTTTACGGCATTCCTAAATCTGGCGTTTATTAATATTATATATACTCTAATTTCTATATCATCCGCTTTATAATAAAGACTTTTATATACGACCCGTGCCTATTCGTTTCGCAATAAGATCAAGAATTTAGCTTTTATATAATACAAATTAACGATATTTTTTATATATCTACGCCCGTATTTAAAGCGAAAAAAGAAATAAAGGTAAGGAATGCTGAATATAAAATAAAATTTATAATTACTTTAAATGCTATAACGCTTTTCGAATTTAATAGCGCCCGCATCCTATTTGATAACGAAAACGTTATTATATATTAAAAATAGTAAAGCGAGAAACTCGTCTTTATTAATGCTGAAACTAA
Organism: Ophiognomonia clavigignenti-juglandacearum; assembly: GCA_003671545.1. NCBI lineage: Eukaryota > Fungi > Ascomycota > Sordariomycetes > Diaporthales > Gnomoniaceae > Ophiognomonia > Ophiognomonia clavigignenti-juglandacearum. The sequence goes on along the minus strand of PYFS01003118.1, from coordinate 36,546 downwards.
TGATCACGCTACATAATATCTAACCTAATACATTTATAATGCAGCTTTTCTTCATTAATTAAAAGCTATATTTAATATGGCTATAGCAGCTTAATATATAGACTTAGATAAAAAGGCCTACGAGATTTTAAATAAATATTTTTAATAGAAAGTGGATTATTTGGATTGCGGCCTGCGATTTATCCTTTTTAGCCTTAGTAAAGCTAAATTAATGCTATTCTCTAACGGCTTTTTTGCCAATAATAAGGATCTCTCTAATTAGATTGGCTATTCGCTAGTTTTAGTGAACGAAGCGTATATAAATATAGAATTCATAATTCGCGGCAACCTTATTATATACCAATCGTATAAAGCTAAGTACGTGATTTGCTTAATATTCGCTTTAGAAATATACGGAGCTATAAACAGCTTCGATATCGCTATCTATATATTAACGATTTTACGTTATATTATAAACCGCTTTAATCTCCCCCCTATACAACTAATAATCTATATATATTTCTTCAACTTTTATAAATGCTTAGTTAAATTAGATATTATATCTAAAAAATATCTAATAATAGACGTAATAGCCCTACGGTAGGCATATAAGAGGAAAGAGATTATAAAAATCCGTTAGATCCGTAGCGGAAATAATATAGCTAATGCCTTTACGAAAAGCATATTAAACAATACACTTAAGCGTTTCTTATTAATTAATAAAATTATTATATAGATTGACGATTATATCCGCTGAGATAAAAATTAACGGAATAGAGGAATAGAGGAATAGAGGAATTAGAGGATTAGATAGATTTAAGCTAATTAGCTCCATTTAATACTAAATCCGAAGAAAAATTAGTATATATATATACCTAATACTATTCACGCATATAGCGCCCGCCTAGGCTTAAAGAGAAAATAATCAATATGGAAATTATAATATAAGCCCAGCCGGACTAGCATAGGTTTACACCTTTTTAATCAGCTTTGCCCAATCGGGTAAGTCTAGGTAGTAGTGGGCCTAGCGTATGCGCTAGCCCTGCAATTAGCTATAACGCCGATACTAATCCCAATCGGGACTAGCGCCCTCCAGGGCCGCATTTAGACTTAATTAACAGCAGCCCTACAGCTGCTACTCACTCTTCCCTCTTTATAAACCAACAACAAAATCGACTCCACCCCTAACATATAGATTCCATATTCTCTATGATATACCCTACCGACACTAAGTAAATATCTAATATTATAATAACGCCTTCATCTTTATAGCTCGTTTAAAATAGTTAATTATTAAGATTGCCCATTTTCGTTCGGATTTATAATCGTATAAGCTATATACAATAAACCTTACCCCTACTAAAGGCCGTTTTAAAACGTAGATTTATTGCCGCTTCGATTAAAAGGATACGATAAATCGCTATATAGAGTGGTTAAGCTAATATATAGATAATTATCGTTAGCTAGCCGTTAAATATGGATGACTAATCCCCGCCCAATTGCTATTATAGACTAAAACTTTTAAAAATATTAAGATCTACCTAAAATTAGAGATTTATATAATCAAATTAGGGAATAATTAAATTAGGGAAATATTCTTGAGAATATCGAAGGGAGGTCGATTTAATATAATATTTTTTAAGTTTTTCGATATAGCTTAGGTCGGACCCCGGATCTCTTCGATTTAACGGAATTTTAACATTATTCCCGATTTTGGCTAGTTTTATAAGAACGCAGCTGATTATTCTCGGGGAGGTCGTAGATTCAAACTTTTGTTTTTCAAAAACGGTCCTAATTCATTAAAGAAAAAGAGTTAAGTGTTGGACCAGCCCGTTAATAGTAACGAGGGCTTTAGACGTACGAGTCACTATTTCCTCGGCTGGCTGACTTGGGATTTATAGAACCGTTTCCCACCTTAAATAGCTGGCTACCTGTTTTAGTCTTCCCACTTAGACCTAGACAATTCACTCACTCCACCAGTATTCTTGACTACGTATACGTTTTATCTGTACCGGTACCCTAAGCCCTATCAACACTTACCTAGGTAGGAGCGGCTGCTGCGCAAGAGCTTGATTGGCCGTTTTCGCTTGAGAACGTCTCGCCACAGTTGAATCGGCCCGCCACATACAAGTACTTAGTAGTTAAATTAGGCGGATCCATTAGACAATTGCAATTGCAGACCTGTGTTGTTCAATCTGTGTTGTTCGGCATTGATCAGTGCTTCGCGCCTCAAGTGTTCCCAGCTTCCAGCTTTTGATGCTTTCTACATATCAGCTCCCGGTCGTACACAAGTCTCATTAAACAGTGCCTTGCATCTTGCACTTTCAGCAATGTTTCCCGTAAAACCCTTCACTGTCTCAAAAGCAGAGCTGTCCACTTCCACTCCAAGCCCATCCCCAGCGTGAACGGAGCTGACGTAACCCGTGTCTTTAGGTGGCTCGTAGTGGTTGAACAATTGAGGATTGACGACAACGCATTTCAATCTCCCAGTCTGACAATTTGTGGACAGCGCAACATCAAATGCTTCGCCTTGACCCACGGCTAGGAGTTCAAAAACCTTGGGTGCACCCTGTCTTGAAACCCCGTACGCAAAAGTGCAAACACTGACAACACAATCTTGTACCTGTCGAAAGCCCTCAGGTATGACATTCCTGATGTAGGGCCTGGACCACCCGGAATAGTTATCTATGCCAATCCGGGTTCTGTCCATGTATAGCAACGGCTGCGCCATGTCGTCTCTGACCCAGGAACCACAATGGCCCAGCCACAAAACGTCCCAATTCGAACCAAAGGGCGTGGGATCTTCTGGGGGAGCTTGAGTATACTTCCGCACGTTTTCGGAGACTAGAGACATCTCTAACTTGATAGCAAAGTCCCAGTCAACGTCATCCTCAATAATTAAAGCAGTCTCGAAGTTTGAGGCGATGACATATCTGAGTAGATCGAGGTGAGCAAGCCAAGCTTTCGCGCTGCCTGACTTTAGCTCTTTGTACTCGGTGCCGTCTCGCAGGTGTTTGAAGGCCTCCACATTCGCATCTGGGATCGGTGGTTGAGATGGCACGGTGATGTTCAGGCCGGTTATTTCAGCCGCAGCTTCGAGTCCCCTGGTCCGCCAGCTGGGTCCATTTGAAAGCGCAAGAATTTTCTCAAACTGTACATTGAGTCAGAAAATGTCACGAGCCATGTGTGGCGGGACAAAGGACTCAACGTACTCCAAGAGTTGAGTTCGCTGCGAGCTCTTCTGGCTTTGGGATAAACGGCTGCTGATTGGTTGTCGTTTGCTGCTCCTCTTCATAATTCAGAAGTGTCGGAAACGAGTCGAAAACAGACGACGAATGGTAAAGAATGAGAAATAGAAGGAGGAACACAATCGTGGGGATGAGAATGAACCATTTTCTGCGAAAAAGTTTGTGGTCTTGCCCATGGGCCATGGCGACTCGTTTGTAATCGCGGAAGAGGTCAAGAGAATGTTCAATCTCAGGTAAGCACCGTTGGCGAGAATCGAAGAGACGAGGAAAGGACAGTGTAAAAGATCTTTGAGGGAAAACAAGAAGACAGCAAAGTGGAAGCGCTCTGCTGCTCAAATCACTACGTACTGTAGACTGCACGTTGCATTCGAATTTCATCACAGACAGTGCTCGGTGACAGCTTGAGCATTGCCCTTCCAGCTTTGTGCACAATCGCATCCCCTGAAGTGTACAGTACTCCGTACAGGTGCATGCTAATATAACATGCGGAGCGATCGGAGCTGCAGCTCCCTGCAAATGTGAAGTGGGCTCGGAATGACATTATTGCAGGGGCTACGAGGCTCCAGCAGATCTGTCATCTCATTTGCTGCTTGGGTACCGACACGCTGGTACATCGCCCTCTTGAGGCATCCTCCGCGCGCTTATTGTCTCCACAACAGATTCTCAGGAGTCTGTCTGGTTTGCTGCTCTACCCGTCAGGCTAGGTATCCACCGTCGTGCTGAACCACTCACCGGTCCCGCCTATAGACATCTATTGTGTACTGTGTAGATACGCATGCAAATGCATGGGTCGGAAAGTCCCCGAGCGCTTACGCACACGTCAGGTCTTTTACCAGCATGACTGTGACATGATAGACCTGCGCAGATTGATGGATTGCTTATCAAGAATTTATTTTAGAAACAAGTAAGTGATGCTCGATGGCGGTGATGTGTGGGATGCTGGATGGAGCCTCATAAGCACAATACAATCCTGTGATGCCCTGCAGTACAACTTACCCAGAAAGTCGGCGGTGCTCTGCTGGTGACTTTGTGGAACCAGTGATATCGCCAGCTATCCACAGAAATTTCTATAGGCAGCTCAGAAAGCTTTAAGGAGGAAAGGACAGTACCAAGCAACGAGACTGAGGTTGCTCAGGTGTGTGAACGCACATGTAGGGGTCGGATGCGTCTGGGTCCAGCGCCAACGTGCCATCACATTTGCGGCTACTCGTCTACAGGTGCTGGCCTATGGGTCGACCCGCACTGTGCCTCAGGATGTTTTGAAGCCTGCACAACTACGTACTGTAGATACTTGCTTTTATGCTAACTGATGCGAGAGAGACGGAAGAGCCCATAGGATGTCAACCACGTGATAGACTGTCTTCTTCTCTATCAAGGCTACTTGGACGGCTTAGATAGTGATTGAGATCAGGTAGCGGGCTGGCAGCTCAAAGGCAGTAATTCACGGCCTGCCCCTGCCACGCAATTTTTGTGAACCTTGGAAGTGGGCGACTCTTTGCTCTCGTTGGTGACCCATGGGCTTTCTTCGACTTGTCATTCCGGAATATCTCCAAGGGTTCAATCAAGCTGGTCAAAAGCGGGTTTTGCATAAGCGAGGTAATCGCTCCAACGCCGGCGTACACACAAGTCCCAATTTAGTAACTTTGAGCACCAACTGCATAGATTGGCACCGGGGCCTCGCAGATGCACCCCTGGGATGGCGCCTAGCAGAGATAACTCACTTGACTTCTTATTGTCACCTTCGCCGAGGTCCTGCCGGTTCAGAGAGTTCTGGTCCCATTTCATTTTTCAATTTTCGAGTGATTTCTAGTCCGTCGCTGCCCAGGCTGCCACAGATGCGCTGTTCCTGATCCCCTTCACTCCTGCTCTCAACTTCTCGCTGGAAATTCATTTTTCACCGCAATATCATGTATCGAACTCTTTGGTTATGTTCGTGCCTTGGGATTGCCCTTGTAACCGCACAAGACAACAGAGCCGTGGACCCGAACAATCATTTCGTATATCCGCCATTGCCGGGACCGCAGTACAGCAACGACCCGGATGTGTACGAGGCCAACATGGTATTCACAGTCGGCATGTCACAGGGTGAACCCTTCAAGTGGAAGTCCAATATGACCAGTCAATCCATGTACCTGCAGCAAGAAGGAAATCCGGATCAAGTCCAAGCGTACAATATCTTTAGTGGGTAGCCGCTCTGTCCAAAAACACTACGACGAGTCTAGAATTGACACCTAGGACTTAAGATTGTGACCATAGTGGTGATGGTGCTTTGTATTGGGACGGAGATATTGGCACAATCGACCTAGACAACGGCAATGTGGCATATCTTGGTGTCTGGAATTGCACCGACGGCCAGCCTGTGGGCACTCCGGTGTTCTTCTCGCACTACTTCAATCTCACGGAATCTACGTCTTCCTCTTCCGTCTCGTCCATGTCAACAACCCAAGCGGCATCGTCACAAACGGCAAGCGTTGATATTGCCGCTACAACGACAGGTTTCCTGACGACGAGCATCACAAGCTTAAGCACAGGCATCGCAGAACCCACATCATCTGCTGCTGCAGCAACGTCAAGCCAATTCTCATCGAGCCCTTCGAACGACGTTACAATTGGTGCTGGAATTGGAGGCGGTGTTGGCGGAGCAATATTGTTGGTAGCAATTGCTGTTGTCTTCTGCAGACTTGGCAAACGGAGAGCCAGGGAAGCGCAGCAGCAGCGGCCTTCCGCTCCAACGAGCCAGTACCCCTCGACACCAGCCTTGGACGATTATGGTCATGATCGAAGTGATACATTCAGCGGTCATAACAGCATGGCTCCGCAGTACCACACGAGCGAGCAGCCGCCGTCGCCAAAGCAGACCCAGGACCGGGCATGGGACCAATACCGGTTTGAAGTTGCAGGTTCCAACACACCCACGGAGATTTCATCCCATCGGGATCCGATCGAACTACCAACAGATCCAATGCAGACGCCGTTTCGATGAACGACCGTCCGAGTTCGGTTTCTTGACTGGCACTTGTGCGCTGGCCTGTTGTGTTGTGGTTTGAGCAAGGCGAGCATGAGTGTCAACAACGCCAAAGCGAAGCTCGGGGTGTGAGAGGAGGGCATGGTAGGAGAAGCAATCGGTAATGAGCAGTTTCAGTCCGCGAGGTTGGACTAATTAGATCTATCAGACTGGCTTACCCTCTGTTGCAGATAATGACCTTGTTCTCATCCCTAGGCCTGTGGTCCTCATTGTTTTCATTGTTTTCTTTTGAGCGACCAACATTAATGCTCAAATCTCGTTCTTCACTTCAAAGAAATCTATGTTGCTGTGAGAGTCCGGCGAGCCACATCTCAAACTCGTCGCTTGTCCACTGGTCTCGAGCGGAGAGGGCGTGGTTTCCTGGGAGGCAGCAGTGGCAAAGGTCTAGGCGGATGCACGCCGAGGAGAGGTGGTCGGCAAGACCGTAGGCAGTAGTATGTGCGCATTTGGACTTGACAAACTATTGTCGCTCTTGGGTACTCTTGGTGCGGTCCAGCGTAGCAAGGAAGTTGAGGCCGTATGTGAGCTGGCGCCAGGAGGAATGCTTTGTTAGCTGGACGGCCCAAGCATGATGTGGGCATTTGTGCACCGGAAAGATGGGAGCAGGCGCGGGATGCATACATAGGCCTGTTTGAACATGTTTTTCTCTCCATGTGAGATCCAATCTATGGACTTCGCACCCCATTCCACGTCGTGGGCAGCAGCTTCGTCGAACGCTGAACATGGGCACACACATGGTCAACGTTCAGACTATGTCAGATGCATACATTGCCGGGATAGTCCCACGTACCTTTCGACAGCACGCCCTCCAAGTAATCATGGACACAAGCCAGCTGCTCATTGACCCACGGTGAGAAAGCACTCAGCACTTTGTGAGCGGACTTGTTCTCTCCGGCCCACATCGCCTCGGAGGGGCTCAGGTCGCTATCATCGCGAACACGTATGTTGCAATAGACCTGGAAACGGTATAACGCTTTTCGTACACGATACATCTCTGTCCCGGAGGCTATTCTTGTTCTTGTGGTTGAGACGAATGTGGTGGGTCCAGTATTCACACCTGTCGGTCGAAGTTTTCGAGCGAACGGCAGGACGTCCCGAAGATAGCAGTCGCAGAAGTATTGAACATCGCAATGAGTCTTGCTGAGCGCTGCAGCGATGCTCGCGGGCGAAACGTTGTCATCTCTCCTGAGGACATATTCGAAATACCAATTTTGGAAGTGGGCCTGGCGTTTAGGTCGTCTGCCTTGAGCCCATCCGGTCAGGCGGTCAAGGGCTTTGTCGTCATTGCGATCAACTCTTTTCGCCTCGTACGCCATGACTGCATAGCGCATGACATTGGAAGAAATTTGGTTCCGGAGGATGGCCTTGATGACTCTGTCTTTGCCCGCGCTGCAGTCTTCGTAGGCCTCGTAGCATGAAGGGTGGCTCAAAATCGCTGCGCCCAGCGTCTGCATGTCGTCAAGTTGCATGAAAATCATACCCACCAGATGCAGCGGCAGCCGAAGGAACGCCGGTTGGGAGTCAGACATGGTCGCAACGGATCCACGGCTCCGAGAGTGGTTCGGACACGTTGCGTTTCGGAACGACTTTCTGGAAGCGACTAGGAAGCTGGTGATTAGACTGCGTGAGGCTTTGTAGGGTTTGCGGGCTCGACAGATGGTATATTGCATTGAGCAACCAACAGTTGCCAGTGTAGAGATGGGGAACGATGTTGACTGTCTCGGTCATGAATGCTGACCAATAAGGTTCAGCTGCTGCCTGGTTCACTGTATTCAGAGCCCGGGGTGGGTAGACTACTTACCTAGGTACATGCAAGACCTGATCAAGTTGCATCACAAGTCACTGACTTTCTTAAAGTTGCCCACAAAACGTCTGGGAATTTTACTTCTCAGCTCGGATCTAGCCTGCGCATTTCATTATGTTGACTGTACAGAAGGACGTCTTCATCTTTTCTCGCGTCTCCTTTACCAACATTTGAACAGCTAGGCACGGTTTGCCTTTTGGAGGTGAAGCCCCCGTCTTTCACGTCAGATTCATTCTCATTATCAATCCAAACGGAACTGTATTGACCCTAACAGGTTCCTCTTCCAGCCCTGGCCACCTACAAAAGTAATTGAGTTAGCCACTAGCTCCATGCTCTGTCACAGCAATGTCTGAAGCTAAGCATCGACATAAAAACTTACTGTAGCACAGCATCCATCATAGCATGCTCTATCGGTGGCGCACTGGTCGATGCAGATGGCCTACGAAGATGATATCAGATGACAAAGTACCAATTTAATGCTCTACAACAAGTCTTCAGGTCAGCATTAGTGAAGGGTAGCAAAGTGACTAACAGAAGCAGACTGGGCAGCGGCGAAGCCTGCCAGGAAGACGATAGCCGCAGTGAGAGTGAGCTTCATTTTGATATAAGTGAGGTCTAGTGGTGTTGAAATAAGGTTGCTGGTGCAAAGTGGGCGACAGAGTTAGTAAACAATAGCAAACCAGGCATTATGATAAATTAGAAGAGTGGCAGTTCCGAGGCTTTTGTGCTGTGTACCCTACTCAGTCTGGCATGACTAGATACCCAGGCTTTGTAACAGGACGGAACTAAGCCTACCGCTCTGTACACTACCAAAAGTAGAACGTTGTTGTGTCAACAACACAACCGTGGCTAGTGCTTATATGTGGAGCCCTGGCTAGTCAGCACCGTGACAGGCTTGACATGTTCGTGATAGATATCCCTTAATCTAATCTTGGGTCCACACGGGGCGCAGGGCTTGTGAGGGTATCAGGTGACATTTCGAGGCATGCGGAATCAGAGGGAGCGTGTCTCTTGCTAAGCTGCTCAAGTGCTCATCTTGCTAACCATTACCTAGATAGGATGGCACATTTGTGCCTGAAGCAGTACAGAGTACAGTCAGGCCACTGATATTTCTGGCGTCCTGCACGGAAATTGAAGCAGTCCAATTGAATCTGGAACACGATTGAAGGAAGGGAGTGTTTACAATATCGCTCGCTCCCATGATAGCGAGAGTACCATGACTCGTTTCGCGAGTGTGACGATGAAGGACGCTAGGATCTGTCCCCTGCCTTCCCTCAGCCCTGTGCCAACTTCGCAAGTCATGCTACACATTTGGTACCCCGTTTCGTATCATTCGATCTTCACATAGCCTGATTGTACCCAGGTATATTGAGAGCAGTCAATCAAGAGGTCTGTGAAGTCTGTGCGTCTGATAGAGGGATTCGGAGCGGTTGTATTGTCTAAGCATGGTCCCGGACGGTCCCGGACGGTCCCGGACTGTCCTAAACAGCTGAAATTCACCACTGCCTATGCCCCCATTAGCACCTTCCCTACGTCCACGCCTGATTTCTTCTATGAGCGAGTCCCCAAGCTCATCATTATAGTCGCTTTCAAGCTCTTCTTCTTGGCCTTTCAGGTCACCCAGCAGGCTTTCTCAAGCTGCCAGGACAGCGTGCGGCCCTCACCCAGTCGTACACGCTTCTTGACGACGCCCGACCAAAGCACGTCCAAATCGGACTTGGCCAGATCGTTTCCTTCGAGATAGAGGGCTATCCCGGTGGATGGTGTTTTTGCCACGGCCTCACGTGCCTCGAGAAAGATTCAAGGGCGCATCTTGGCTGCTCGTGTGTGACGGTGCGGGACGGGGTCTGGTGGCGAACGGTTGAAACATGGGGCAGGGGCAGAACTGACAGAGGAGAGATTTGTGTTTGTAGTGTGCTGCTTCAATTGGCTCACAGATTTGGTTAAGTGGGGATGAGAAGGGACGATGCCCGGTGTTCAATGAGCGATTAATAAGTTATAGCGACCGCGGAAGTCCTCGAATAGGCCGAGACGAGACGACTGGGCGGCCAAGTCACGCCCAGCAGCGGCGGCGGAGTCGTTCACGTTGAAGACAAGAAAAGAAAAAAAAAAAGGCGCATCCGTGCGACGGAACCCCAGAACCTGTCGGTCTGTAAGCCATCGTTGGCGGCCATACTCCAGCGCTCTCGCCCTTCTTTGAGGCTAGTCAAAGGAATGGAGAAAACATGTCGGATGATGCTAGGAGATTGCGGATGAAGACCGGAAAAAGATCAGACAGGAGACGGTGATCAAGTGTGGTGCTCGCATAGCTCGGGTTCTGATGCACGGTATGTACAAGACTTTGCGCGATGGCAGCAGTGGCCAAGGGAATACAAATACTGGCGAAGGAAGACGAAGCCGCAGCACATACCATCGCACCGTTGACCGCCCGGGGCAGATTCCAAGGTTGTTAATGTGGCTGGAACGCACCAGGAAATGCGAGGCAGTTCGCTGTCGCCGGGCGAGGTGGAGATGGGACGATAGCAAGGTAAGCGATAGCAGCAAATTCGATGATGTCCATAGTAATCAATCGGAGAAGTTGTGCCATTCGAGGAAGAAAAGCGCAGTGGAAAATGAGCCAGGAGATTACTAAGTGGACTGCGTATCTCGATGATCAGATAACAATCCCTGCCCAAGGTTTTCGCTAGTCTGGAATCCAAGATAAGACCTAGCTAGAACAAGGCTACCCTTGAAACCAAGACACGGACCGAACATTACTCCGACGACATATCGACAACCAGACATACGGTTAAATGTAATGGTGATAAGTGATTCCTGATTTTCTCCAGTACAAACAAGGTTCATCGTGTTTGTGAGTCCGTATACTTGCGAATGTCAAAAAGCCACAGGAAAGATACCCGCAGCACGGCAGTTCACGGCATCACAGGAGTCACTTCTTGTGTCTTGCAAAGAACTTGAGAGAAGTGACTTCATTCCAAAGTCACCAATGCGCATTGCTCTAGGCTTGAGTCTGTTTTGAAATTATAGCACAGACGACTGCAGGGCCGCGACCAAAGGCCCTTTGAGCCCGCTGAATTGGCAGTGTTGCTGCATGAAACAGCCTTCGAAGATACAACGCCAGCGCACCTGTAAAATTTCGCATGATCGGCTAAAAGACCGGGCCGACATGCTCCACGGGCACGATGTTACTCCGCCTTGCAGCCAACTTAAGTAAGCTGCATCTGCGACACACGCAGGGTGTCTTCTTCATTATTGACCTCGGTCTGCAGCTGATCATATTCGTGAAAGCAGACATCACCACGTAGTGCGCCCGGGCTCGTTGGACGTGAGAGGGTCAAGAGATTCCGGAAGTCTCAAGGTCTCGACAGGCACTGGCCACACAGCTCGCTCATATCTTGTCAGCCAGGCCTCGTAACACCGATTCTTACTAGCCTCAGATACGCAGAAACATGATGTTAGGCAACGCTATCTACGAGCGGCAACTCGACTCCGTCACTAAAAAGGAAGTCCGGCTCCTCCAGTTTGATGAACCCGACAAGGACGACGAAAATACCTTAAGATGCACCCTCTCCACGGTGTCGCTGCATGAGAGGCCAGACTTCATGGCTCTTTCATATGTATGGGGTGACGCGTTACGGCGCACACCAATTATCCTCAACGGCATCAACACCGATATCACACTCAACTTATTTGTGGCCCTATCGAGCATGCGCGACCAATTTCGAGGGTCGGGGACCGAACTGCGGCTGTGGGCTGATGCCGTCTGTATCGACCAACAGAATATTGACGAGCGGAATGAGCAAGTCCGCCTGATGAAAGACGTGTTCTCTCAAGCTTCGTCTGTGATTGTCTGGCTTGGCGACGGAGATGAAGATTCCGACTGGCTTTTCGACCGTATCGTGGATCCCATATTTCGAGAGCGGCTGTCTGAAATCAGACGCTCATCAAGACCTCCGAATGAGGATGAGTTCAAGGCCCAAGTCATCATTGAGCGGAACATCAATGCGAGGCAATGGTGGGGTCGTACGTGGACGATACAAGAACTCGTCCTCGCACAAAATGACTTGGTTATTGCCTGTGGAACGAAAGTTGTGTCTTGGTCAATATTCGTTGATGTACAGGACCAACTTTCTGCCAAATACTGGCTGCCTCCAGACCTCGATCCGCAGTATCAACGCATCAAGGAGCAAATTCCTTCACACCCGGACAGACCACCGGGAAAGTTCTTCATTTCTTCATACCCCCTCATCAAGGATATCCGGAACCAATACAGATCAGACGGCCACTGTTCGCTACAAAAGCTGCTCTTCTACAGTGGCATCAACCGTGTGAGCGTTGACCACGACCATATATACGGAATGCTGGGTATGCTACCACCACACGAGGCCCTAAGCATCATGGTCGACTACCGAAAGCCAGTAATGGAAGTATTCCAGGACGTTATGAAGCAAGTCTGGTGCTCCAGTGATAATGGACTCATGGCTGCCATGCAAGAGCTGGCTTTCACGTATTTCGACTCACGTGCGAAGGGAGCACAAGGCGCAAAATTGCCATCATGGGTACCAGACTTCACCTTGCGCAACAGGAAGGGCCCGCGTGACTTTAAACCCTTCCATAATATTGGTCTTCGTCCTGTCAACAAATTCGGCGTTCATGACGGCAGTTATTGGAGATCAGCAACGGAAGCTGATATTTCCATATCACTGGATGGACAAATTCTGTCTATAAATGCACTGGAACTGGATACCGTTGCAGAAACACTTCACATCAAGTACATCTACATGAAGCGACTCACAAGAGCGGCGAAGGAAGTGGCGAGAGTTCTGAGGAGGGCCGAGGCTCTTATAAATACAGGGAGAAGCAGACCTATCGACCCCGCCATCGAGCCTCTGAGGTCCAGCCAGAGCGCCTCACAGATCTTGACAGACTGGCACGAGGAACTGCAAATGCCACGTATTCCAGAGGTCGACCGGGACCTCCTCTGGGAGATCATGCTAGGAAGAAAGCAAGTACCGGAGACTTTGCGCTCCACGCACAAGCTGGGCGCAAAGCCGGAGCAACTGCGGGATGCTCTGCTCAGTCCGCTCATGCATCGCCTCCGGAAAAGGATCAGCGAGAGAAAGGTGTTTATCACAAAAGCGGGTTTCGCAGGCGTGGCAATTGACGAAGCTGCGCAGGGCGACTTACTCGTCTTTCCATTCGGCGGGAGCAATCCGTTTGTGCTCCGCCCTAGGCAAACGATCAATGGAAGTGATGGCTTTTACTTGGTTGGTATCGCATATTTGGGTGGGATTTCAGATTTTGAAGCATTGGACGAATACTATCGGGCAGGTTCGTTCAAGACCAGGAGGTTCTCTATACACTAGACTGCTCTGGCATGCCCAATATACTCCGGCTCGTGTCTAATTCTTCATGTTGGAATGCAATACTTTACTGCTTAGTTTAATTTGCACAGTTCATTCATTCGGCACCGCCGCCCAAACCAGCGCAGCTCATACTTCGTATTGAAATGTCATGCGTCAAGGGGTACACTGACTCATCTCCTTCAACTCAAAACTGCTCCTCGCCGAGATCGCGCTGCGCGTCCTCCAAATAGTCGTCCACCCGAAGCCAGTCCCCGTCTCTCTTCTGCTCCGCATCAGGCTCCTCGTTGTAGAGATTTCGGTGTCTGCGCATGCTGGCGACCTCGCGTTCTTTGGCTTCCCACTCGGCTTTGGCGTGCCCCATCTCCCTCTTGGCCTCCTGACACTCTGCGAAATTCGTGAATGCCTAGAGTAAGACGTGGATGCATATTCGCGCTGCCAGCTTTCAGTACTTCGTGATGTGCTCAGCTTCACCTATGGGTAAGGTGAGCAAGTGCCGGGCACAGCCTAAGGAGCTGTTTAGGTATGACAGAGCTGCCAGCTTTAGAACGTGCTCAGCCCTATGGGTACCTAGGCAGAAAGAGTCACGAGCACAAAGGTATACTTGCTAGCTTTGGTGCGGTGAGTACCTAGGGGCGCTGAAAACGAGCTGAATATGCAGTGCCAGGCAAAGAGTATGCCGCCGGTGCCATCTCTAGTTCTGCTTGAGGAAGCGACTATTGCTAGCTTTGGTGCGATGAATTCGGTAAGTAGCTTTGGCCCCGTGGGTCTTAAGCACGTACTAAAGCTGATGACGCGAATATACAAAGTAGATAGTCTTGACACTTTCACGCTACCCATAACGTACTAAAGCTGGCGCTCACCTGACTCATGAGGCTAGATATACTTACCGTACCCACTGCACCAAGGTTAGTAACAGTCGTTAATTGAAGCATTAGCACATGCTCAACCCCATAGGCCAGAAGAACAAGCACAGCTCTTGCAATTAGTGAAGACACTTACCGTCATCGAATTGTGCGAGAAACGTTTCGCGCGACTTCCAAGGTTTCGTGGACCGTAAATATACGTCGAGAGTGGGCTTATCTTTCCCTTTGGGAACGTGTGAAATTGCTACATTTCGACAAGAATATTTAGTATATGTATAAGGAAATCGGTGCACTAGAGACTGGCCGGGGTCAATGCCGATGAAAGGTGAACAGGTGTCATTGCTCTTGTATATTCCAAAGACTGAGCAGTATCCCCACTGACAAATGGAACTATTTGGTCCTTTACAAACAACATTCTCACCACGTAGCAAGTCAATCAAACAATTTCGCTTGCTCCTTGCATCAAGCTTCAAGGTCTGATGACTGTTGTGCTGGTGTCTACTATCCATGCCACAATCACGCTTAGGTCTTGCCTAGGTGGCCCTGCAGGCCCCCACTCCGAATGTTCTCTTCAGTTGCATCGGGGAGTCGTTACCACTTTGCCTGGGCACATTATATTCAGTGGACTTCTTTACCAGCTACATAACAGGCATTGTCTAATCATCTATGACCAAATCTGCCTTCGCCGTCGTCCCTTGGCTCTTGGCAATCCTCAACACCACCCTATCAGCAATGATAGCAATAAATCTATACATATATGCCACTGTGGCTATATTTAAGCAGCATTATAGATGCTCATACTTCCCTGGGTGTAGTACAGCGCAGTTCCTCATATGATCAGTTATGTCGGAGTACCTACAAATCGAAATGCCACCAACAGACAGCGACCTTTTGAAAAGATAGGGAGTGAATCAAATGGGCATGAAGCTGAGTGGAGCAATGATGAAATTTACCAGGAAGTGATGCGTCATGATAAATTGGTCTATGAGCCGACTGTTTCTGGCCTGGGGGTATCGAGAATAGGTAGTTTAATTATTCCGTAGTATTTATATTGAATATAATACTCTAAAAGTAGAGGTGAAAGTAATAATCTATATCGCGGGCGGGCTAATTTTGGCCCGGAATTTCATACATTTCTGACAACCTCTTTCAGCCTATCCTATGAACCTCAGTTGACCAGCTGCAACAGCTGAGAGTACACTCCTTTCCGATATCCCGCGTCGTACGTCAGGACGAAGTGCGTCTCGTTGACTGCAGTGATCATGGGAAACCTCACAAGCAGAGTGTCGCTGATATTTTGTGGCGCACCCCACGTGTACCCGCCGTCTACGCTCGTAGAAAAGCGGAGATGGAACCCGTCCTGCTCGCTGGATTGCCTGGTCGGAATTTTCTCGCTGCTTTGATAGACCACCACTAGGGCGGCGCCCACGCTCGCAATGCATGGCGCCTGGGCCCTGGCCTCTCCGTTGATGGTCAAGTCGGGCCTGCGTACAGAGACCCGCGACTCAGGATCCCAGGTCAACCCGCCGTCAAACGACTTGACGGTGTTGACAGAGAACGTGCCAATCTGTGTGTCCTCGAACACCCCCACAAGCGTGTTGTTCTGCCCCTGGACCTCCGCGACGCTGATCATGCCGTCACGCGACGAGACAGTCGGCCCTCCGGCATACAGTATCTCGTCAGACCACGACAACCCGCCGTCCGACGAAGTTTTGCCCACAACATTCTGCTTGTTGTGCCCCGTCTCATACGACCATGCCGCATGCAACGTGTCATTGCCGCCGACCCTGGCCCCGAAGTACACAAACGGCTCCCACACGCCTTGGTTCTGCGTCTCGGTGATGGTGCTGTGGTTCTGCCAGGTCGCGCCGCCGTCGTCCGACACGCGCGTCTCGATGCGGTACCGCAGGTACTGCCACACGCCGAAGCGGTACGGGACGTGCGCGTCGACGCCGAGGCGGTCATGGCGTCGGTACGCCGCCAGCAGCCGCCCGTTGCTGTTGGGCAGCTCCACCACGAAGCCGTTGCCCACGTCCTGTGTCTGGTTGCTGCCGCGCCAGACTTCGCCCACCAGCTCCCACGAGGCGCCCGTCCCGTCCGCGGAGCGCATGACTTGCAGGGCGAGCGTGTCCGTTGTGCCGTCGGGCTCCGTGGTGTAGGCCGCAGTCAGGCTGCCGTCACTCATTAGTGTGGTTCGTGCGTACGAGCCCTGCTTCTCGATGAGAACGGGTGAGCCTGCTGTGGTGACGCGGCTGGGTGTTGATTCCTGTCGCTTGGTCCATTCTGGCTGAAGTTGTGCTGTTGCGGAGGAGACCAGGCCGGCCACGAAGATTGGGAGGAACCACATTATTTTATGCGCAAAGAGAATTAGTGTATGGCAGTGCTTGATGACAGACGTGCAGCCTGATTTCCAAGGTCAACTAATATGAATGCGAGGAACCGAGTATGTATACGTGGTCACACACCTACCACTTAGTCGCAGCCCAACATAGCGTGGGCACTCTATCTATATACCAGGTTTCCAGAAGTGACCGAAAGCATAATTTAGTCGACCAGCCGGTTATCCCACGACCAAGACGCTCCGCATACCTACCTACAGCCAAGTATTCGACCCGGCACAATGAATCAGGAGCTTCGTGACCACGTCACGGTTCGAACAGGTTGTATGCTTGTAACTTTGGAAAAGTCTGTTCATTATCGCTGAGCCCACGATACCGACGAGGCGCAATTCCCAGTCCTTCACTGCTTGTGCACATTCGTTCCAGCCAAGTCGTCGACCTCCACAACACTGGTCTGACCGTTTCTCATGAGGGACATATCCATAATTGAAGAGAGAAAAGGAAAAAAATTGTTTACGTGGAGGAAGAACTGCACTGACTCATGATTTCAGGGGCTCAAATTAGGACCTGGATTTACGAGGCGTAGTTCAAGGGGCTCCAATACTCGGGCAACAGAGCGCGACTTGAAAGTTAAAGTTGGGATGGAAACGGCCCAGCCCTATAATAATAATTATTCCGGTGGGTTCTCAAAACAAAATTCTATTTGATGTAATATTACCTATCAATCCAACTAATCTCGATTCTATATTGGGTTGGGTTGATGGCGACAGAGGCTAGATTGTCGTGGAATTGGATTGGTGTGCATGGGCCATTGCTAACCAATGTTGATGGTAAATACCGGTTCTAACGGATTGCTGCCCATATTAGAAGACGACAATATGATATACAAGATGGTAGGTGATGTCAAAGGTTTAATTAGGTTAAGTCTAATCATTTTAAGGTACATCCTCCGTCGACACCTAGTAACATCGAGCGAGTAGCTCGGTGGAGTCAGAATCAAGGACCGGAGGGTTTCGACGAGACCGTTCCAACTTGCCTAGGTTCTCGCTCTTCTGCAGCGCAGTTCCAAAAGCTCAAGTGCAAGAGCCACATCAAAGTGAGCTCGCAGGCTCCTTCACCAAGATATCATGCCAGATACGATAAAGGAAACATTTCTAATTGACAAGGTGAAGATATACTCAAGGACAGTCATAAGAGTGACAGTACGCCCCTTTCGGCTTCTTTCTAGAGTCTTGGATCGCATATAATTGAACTAGTTGGCTTGTCGAACCGCCGCCATGTCTCATGGCATCTGGATGCGAATTTGTGAAGCGCAGTAGTCTCCATGGATAAGCATAGGAATGCCGGGCCGAGCCGCGATTAGCGATAGCAATCTTGAATATATCGATATGAATTAGTACCTAGATATTACTACTACTATTCTTGACCTATTACCATCTCATCTATCCCCTTCGACCCTCAATTTCCTACTGGGTTGGAGTTATTAAACTATATTCTCTAGCAAACCCGCCACGATTATGTTGTATGTACTCGCCGCACCCGTACATATTATGATGATACATTCTGGGTTGCGTAATGTAATGACGTACATAAGCACAGACGATTTCACTCTACAGCGTACAGTACAGCTTTATCTTCGCGGTGGCCCGTGGATTAGGTTTGGTTCCTGCTCACCGCTGCGTGGTCCTGAGTCGCTCTATGAGTCGGAGCAACGTCCGCACCTAGCAAATATGTCAGGGCATGAACGAGCAATCTTCCTGACCCTGATTTTCTTGATTTTCTACGGGAGTGGGTATCAAACAACCTTCATCAGCGGAGCCTCCAACAAACGTGCATTGAGATTTCAATAACACACTGTGACTGCGTAGATTTGCCCAAAGTGCAATCTAGCCACCGAAGCTCGGGCTTCTCGCATCGAGTCCAGACACAAGCCTTGTGGAACATCGTCTGGAGGAGCAGATGTCCCTAATGCATGCTGTGGCAGTTCTCAATGGATTGACTTGGCAGAAAATCATGCCCAATGACAGGCTTGAATTAGTTGGTGCTCCAGGCCTCATTCACCGTGTTCTGAAGTTTATGCGACACAACTGGGGTGTGGACCGAGAAATAACCACACCACATACGGCGATAATTTGGAACTTTCTATGCGCGCAATCGCGCCATGACAGACAGCTGTTCCACGCACACATTTACGGTCCACGCAATGAAATGTGCCAATGTGATGGACTATGGTTGAGGGACGTCGTCGAAATATGATCTGCATCCTTAGTCAGCACATCAGGGATCATGGGTCTAAGCGATACTACAGGGGTGTACCCACCTTCGGGACACACCTACCTTTGGGACGGCTTTCCAACCAAAATTGATATGTTCCACACTCACACAGCTCAACAATAAGAACACCTAGAGGACTTGATCCAGTGGGGGAAAATTGCGATGCATAAGAAAATATACACATTGCAGTGCGTATGCGATTTAAGCCGCAAACGAAACAGGAAAATTGAAGTTGGCCGGTAGGTAGGCAGTGAGCACCATCTGCAAGATGAGCTCCGTGCCCTCGCTGGTGATTTAGTTGTTTGGAGCAATGAAATCCATGATTTCGTACAAGTAGAATCTCTCATCCTGCCGTCCTGAAGACTCTCCTCGAACTCTACCTAGGTCCCTGTTCTCGTGAGAAGTTGGCACACCAGATGGCGTGCCCGGAACTCCGAAGTCCTCAGGCGGCTGAATCAGAACAACCACG
Source organism: Ophiognomonia clavigignenti-juglandacearum (assembly GCA_003671545.1). Lineage (NCBI taxonomy): Eukaryota > Fungi > Ascomycota > Sordariomycetes > Diaporthales > Gnomoniaceae > Ophiognomonia > Ophiognomonia clavigignenti-juglandacearum. The sequence continues at coordinate 17,179 of PYFS01003118.1, read as the reverse complement.
GTTGTTCTTGACATGCAACCAGTGGAGGCTCCAATGCATCACCTCATCGTTGGAACGGTCAAGCTGACGCGGGGCCGAGGCTTGCTGTGACAGACGTACTCTGTCGTACAGCATAAATGCATGCAAGCCGCTCGGGTTGCCAGGTTCCGATGTTGACACTGTCGACTCTGGAGTCTTGAAAGGCTCAGCGTATTGTGCTGTTGAAGTTATTGGACTCGTGACTCTGGTGAGCGATGTGTTTTGCGCACGCGCGACGAATGGCGTGGTCTTGAACGACTCTGGCAAGGGCCAGCCGTAGTATCCGGCGCGTAGGTTGGGTTCTTTGGCGCGGCGGAGATGAGCGTAATTAAAGTCGCGACTCACTGGTGAAGGCAAGGGCTCCATGCGTGGTCCGACTCGCTCGCTTGAGACTGGTGAGAAGGCAACATATCCGAAGCAGGGCGAACAAGGAAAATGGGGATGACAAATGATGGGCGGCGCAAGCGGCTCGCCCTGCCAACCTAACGCCGTTGACAACGCAATTCCAAGCACGACACTCGTAGTTTCTGCCCCTCTCGCCCACGTCAACCACCTCGGGACTGCTGCAGATGTCTGTGTTGTTTGCCGCGAGAAGTGCGAATGGCTAAAGGACCGGTATTCGTATATCTTGGTACTGTCTTGAGCCACGCCGCCTGGGATCCACATCCGCTGACGGCGAAGAGAAGCGAGTTTGTCGCCGGAAATTCGAAGAATACTTGAGGGGATGTCGAATTGTTCCCTTTGAATGCAATCCCGAGGAACGTCTTGGTACAAGCCTTGCAAAACCAACGACCTTTTTTCCCGCTTGCAATCAGCTCACCGGCCGGTAAGATCTCCGCGCAGCCAGGGAATTCATGGATCCGTTCTGACTCTGTGAACGGGACCTGTCCCGGCGAGTGTGGGAGTCGCGGCTCCTGTCGTCGGTCTTTTCCAGAGTTCTGGTTCGGATGAAGCTGCACATGCTCTTCCAAAACGACCAGACACCTACGATTAGATCTCCACGTATCGACAAGTCGTTGTGGTTCCCGCGTCTGCGGTTCAGTTCCATCCCCTTGTTGTCATCCGGTTATGGTTCTCTCGGCGCGAAAGTCGAGATAGTAGCGTATCATGCCACTGCCGAAAATGACAAAGATTGTGCAGATCGAGATTCCACCTGGACACAATTCCCAGAGCAGCGACGGGGAAAAAAAAAAAAAAAAAAAAAAAAAAAAAGGAAAAAAAAAAGGGGGAAAAAGGGGAAAAAAGGGAGAGAGAGAGAGGAAGCCAGTAATCCCTTCTAAGATAGCACTAAAGGCTAGAGACCATGCAAAGCTGAGCAAGCCAGGGGTGTCTCCAGTTTCAATGCCCACAAAGCTCTGTTAACGAATCGAAATTCAATTATTATTCATAACGCCCGCGGCATCACAATCAGAACCGTATTACCCCGTTTTATAATGTAAAATAGTTATAAATCCTTCCATATTGTCATCACTCCATTAGGCCAACCAAATCTTCCTACCTAGGCTGGCACTGTGTGATTACACTAGCCCTATTTCCACAGCAAGTCTCGAAGGTGGCCAAAGTGCCGTCAGCATCAGACACGTCACAGTCGTACAAAGCTGAGAAAAAGTCAGATCTGTTCCAAAACTGACGATTGAACAGAGGAGTTGGTATGTTCAGTGGGTAGCAGCAGCAGAGAGCGAGGGGGCTTACTCCAGCCATCAAGGGTGTCATTGAATGTTGATTTGCAGCATTGCTCAGACGCAGAGTAGTCACCTGCGAACTTGCAGCTGAATTCAGGACCTTGGGCAGCTGCGGTCCCGAAGAAAGTGCTATGGTGTGTCAATGGTTAGTCAAACTTGCTTCTTCCCTTAACTTCTTGAGGGCAGCGGCTGGTCGAGCATGGACTTACAGGAGAGAGATAGCGGCGATGATGAACTGCATCTTGAATTTAAATGATGATATTTATCGAGAGGAAGGAGTTTATCGACTTGTGCGAGTGTGTTTGGTGACTGGGGTGTTTGGTGGGATTGATGGATGCTGGTGAAAATGGAGATGCTGGACTTCAAGAATACAACCTCAAAGACCGGCTGCGCCGCTTTCTGATAGCAATCGACAAAAGCAAAATCAGTACCTAGGTATCTTCGTGTTTCGCCAAGAGATCTCTCCGAACCGCAAACTCGCCAAATCAAGGAGACAAGCTCGAAGTAGCGACCAAACACCACGCTGCGGCTCCTGTTGCCACGCGACTCATGGATTCAGCCTCCAACGCTCTACCCGGAGACGGTATTCTTGGATTCTGGAACGGTCTTCTGTCATACTCAGCAATTCAAGCTTCGGGTATCTATATTGTTCCCGCGTGTGAGGTCTTGTTCGGGGCTTCGTCTACGCCGCAGCACCTAGCCCACTAAAAGCGAGAAATACTCAAACGCTGTGTATATCCGCAGTGCGGCGGCGCGGCGCTGAGAAACATGAAATCAGGAGCCCCATTTCGAGGACGACGGAGTCACAAATATAGAGTCAGTGGGAGTGGTAGCGAGGACAGTACTTATGTTAAACCTAGCTTGATAGATATGTGGAAGAAGTCGCCACCAAAGTCAACAGATGAGAAGTCGGTCGTGAAATAAATATCTCGCCAATGTGATTTTGTCAACATTTCCAATGTTCCCTGAAGACACGAGAGACGCAAACTGAAACTGGACCATTGGCTCCCCAACAAATACCCGGGGACTGGTTGAAGCATATTCCCTTCGCGGTCACTCTATGGAGTGAAGCAGCAAGTTGTGATCATCTGAACTCCCCAATTGTATGCCTCCTCGAAATCTGAGACCTCAAACCCCTCGGTGTCCGACTCTTGAACACATATAGCAAGACTCTCTTCTTCCCTGATAGCTATCTGAGACAAACAAGCCGCACTCACATCCGATAAGACCCTCAAGGACGCAACGATGCGATGCAACTTCACGAACGCTTTGGCTAGTCCGAGCAGACGGGCAGTGTTACCTGTGGGGTACATGGACAGGCAAAGCATGTCCACCGCAAATTGCGAGGGCTGCATTGCCAGCACATCCTGCAAAGATGTCAAGCCGTTTATCCCCTGGCTCTTCGCCATCTCCAAGCCCATTTCGTGGAGACCCGTTGAAGCTGTCCCAAACGCTTCTTTGCCTTGAATGACAGGCCCTTCAATGCTGAAGCCATTTTGAGCACGGATGAAGCTCACAGCTGCACAACCGAAAACAGTGGCCGTCTTGTAAGGAACAACGATGAAGCTTTCCAGGAGAGAAAGGTGCGCAAACCAGACAGGAAGTAGTCGTTTGACATCAAGCTTCTCCGTCCGGCTGATATTCTGAAGATCATATTTGGGACTGATCTGGGGCTGGGATCGATCCATGCCTTCGGGCATGCGGAATACTGGATAGTTTGCAGAGATAACTTGGTCTGCGAGCACGTCCACGGACGCTCTCTGGGCACCGCCGACAAAATCGAAGTATGCCTGGTTTAATGGTGGGAGGGAGTTGATCCAGTTGCTCATAGTCTCGAATTCAGTCTGGGTAAAGGCACCAAACATCTTGCCCTTCCAGGAGAATGCTTGCAAGATCTTGCTCCTGGCGCTGTCTCCTCTGTGTACGAGCCTATGGTCGAGACTCAAACTCTTCAGAAATTGCATCCTCCATTGAGCTGAAGCCATGGCGCGTGGGTCAAGCCATTCACTCAGAGTTCGAATTCCAATCCTCATCCTGAGGTTGCAATGAATTCGGTGCGACGCAACTGATTTGGCCAGTAATATCTTGTCGAGAGCGGATTCGTACTCGTTTTGTAGCCGTTCTTCCTGGTCGGCCTGGTTGCGTGGTAACGTGGTGTGTTCCGAGGACAGCGTCTGCGATAAGACAAAACCCGTCTGAATCCCCCTCCATGCTTTATACGAAGCATGATCATCGTTGTTCTGTTGTACGTGTTCCATGTAGGACGTAACGAGCAGGAGTGCCATGGCTGTGTGGCCCGAATCGGCATTATCGATGGAAATGTGAAGGAGGAAATAGGTAGGATCGAACCCTAACTCTCGAAGTTCTCGACTCACAATCAAAGTTTCCTTTGAGATACCTTCGAAGTGAAGATTGAAGCCGAGTATCTCAGGTAAGAATTCGTGGGGGAAAAGAGAAATCAGAAGCTGAGCAACCGCTGCCTTCCAGATGGACAGGTTTGTGAGGCCGTGCTTAGGATGAATGAACTCCTCTGTGCTTCCTCCAGGCAAAGTTGAGTCGAATTCATGTACAAGTTGTTGATAGAGATAGACGTGATGTTTTTCGAGGTTTCCATCGCCGTATTCCTCTGACAGTATCTGCGAAGCATTCTTGGTGATTCCACGAATGGCAAAGGGTGTCGATGCCTTGTTCAGGTGGCCAAGCCACGCGCCGTCGACGTATTTGAGCGGAGCGGCTTGCTTGATCCATGCCTTGGCCTCCTGGCGTGTTTCAAAGAGTTCTCTTGGATGGCCATCTCTCCTTCTCTCAATGTAATCTTCCCAGTAGGTGGTCACTTTGTCTTGTTCATCGCGTATGAACCTCGCCAACTCATCTTTGTCGTAGGTTTCAATGGAGTGTATACCAGAGATCTGTGAGTAACGTGTAGATACAGACTCTAGAGATTCGGCGAAGAAGAGGAGCAGTGTGTCCCGAGCTGTCGGAAGAATCTGGGAGTACTTCTCCAGATTCTGTAGCTTGTGGTACATGTCTTTCAGGCGCCTCAGATCAGCGTTGTCTTCAGATCGGCTGTCCAGTCCTTCATGTCGTTGATTCCGAGTCCTTGCATATTGAGCGTGATGTTTTGTATTCTGCTTAAGCATGAAATGGACACAGCAAGCAAGGATGGCAATGACAGATAGCAAAACCAAAAGCATATAGTGAGAAAAGAAATGAAGCATGATCATTTGATGGTTCGAAGATTTCGAAGCGGGCTCGCGCGTACCTGTCACTGTTTCACAATCTGTCTACAAAACGGTGTGGGAAGTGGCTGTCATGAGTTTGCGCACGGCGGGAACAATCAGGATCTTCAGACTTCATGAGTAGAGCCCGATATGAGGCTCAAATTCCCCACGCTACCGAAACCCCTCATATGCATGTTTTTGTGTGCGCACCAGTATGCAGGTGATCAAAGATGACGGCCATGGGCATCAAGGTGTGGGTGTCCCTTGGCGAGCTCGAGCCACCCGGCTTGCATCAACCCATCCAATTACCAACCCTGATCGTATCGACGACCCTAGCGCCATACTTGAACGAAATTTGCTCACACGAGAGCACAGTCCAGTGCAATGAGACTCAGATTTCCTAGCTAGAGAGGGGCGAGACGCAGGTATGGTGTTGGTCTATGCTGCGTGACATCTTCTTTCGTCAAGTGAGCGAACCCTGAAGGAGCTAGGCCTTCTTAGACTCCAACCATGCCACCACTTCCTGGGCGTTCTCATCGGGAGGGAACACCGGATACCAGATGTGCTCGATCTTTCCGTCCCGAAGCGCGAGTGTGCAACGTTTGATCAGAGGCTCCCCTGCCCACTCAAAGACTGGCATCTGCATAGCTTTGACAAACTCCAGCTTCTCATCGCTCAGCAAGTCATATGTAAGGCTCAGACGCTGTTTGACTTCCTTCTGGTATGATGTACTCTGGACGCTTAGGCCAAATATGGCATCGACGCCATGATTCTTGAGGTTATCAAGGTTATCGCGGTAGTTGCATGCCTCGCCCGTGCAGCCGCGAGCCCCAGGCGTATTGTTCCATTCCTCGGGAGCTGCTTCTCCAGGCGTTCCCGTGCGAGGGTAGCAGAATACAATGGTGAGGCCCGTCAGCTTGCCCAGGCTGATAGACGTGTCCTGGGTAGAGATAAGGCTAAGGTGGTCGGGGATGGAAGACCCCACCAGATGGGAAGCGAGGTTGTCATCCACGGGGCGTGGGATGGTCTTGGGGACTTGGGCGTCTGAAAGCACTGGTCAGCCGTTGACATGTCACATGCATGGGCACCGTGAGACTGGTCACTAGTCTGCCTGGGTACGTACGGTCGTGCGCCATTGCTTCTTGGATTCTTCGGATTCAGTATGTAGGTATGATTGTGGTATTCTTGACGGTGGCTATAAAAGACGCTGGTTGACTCTGGCACCAGGTCTTGACTGCTTCAAATAGTGGTTTGGACGGGCCCGTTGTCAGACCCGAGCGCTTACGTGATCGGTTGCTGCAAGGACATTTTGTGCAGTAGTGTGAGGCCCAAGATGAAGCCTGCCTGCATGCACGGGGTGGTACTTGCCTTATTCAGCGGTGGAGTATCCCTGCGATAAGGCACCGAAGGGAGGTACCCAGGTTGCCAGGGTATACAGAAGCGCTGATCTACTATTTGGTGACTTTGGTGACTTTGGTGACTTTGGTGACTTTGGTGACTTTGGTGACTTTGGTGACTTTGGTGACTTTGGTAACTTTGGTGACTTTGGTGACTTTATACCAGATTACAAAAGCTAAAACTTGCATCAGATTAGTCGAAAGGAAAAGCGGGTCCAATTCTTTCTCCACGAAATTCAAAATCTCTATAAATAAAATCGAGTAACATTTTATTGAAAAAAAAAAATCGAAAAGAAAATCGTAGTGTGTAGAATTGAAGCATATGTTTTCGATTTTCAAAATTTATTGGAAACTTAAAATGGAAATCCGAGACCTAGTATAAAATACTGGGAAGACGAATTAGAACAAGGTATTCAATTTTCAAAGTCAAAATTCGGATTTTAAAATTACGAGTAAATACTAAAAAAAGAATATAGAAATATTTGTTTACCTAGGATATATATAGAGTATATATATATTGAATGGAAAGAGTTTCAAAGTGATTGTGGTGTTCAGAATCGAGCTAAATATCTTTAATTCGAGCTTCGGGGAGCAAAAAGAACTGATATCGAATGTCTGCGCAGGCTCTGGGAAAGTGAAGCCTGGGTTGCTGATTTGAAACGGAATAGATGCCTAGGTACTTGTACATCGTGATCACCTTTACTTGCATAAGTACGTAAGTAGTGTTTTCTGTCCGGTAGCCAACGTATTACCCCCAAGGTACACACCCTTACCTAGATATACGTCATACCTGCCTCTACTCGAATAGGATATCCTCGGATAAAGCACATAATGTAACTACCTATAGGGGTAAACTATTGCAAGCCATCAGCAATTTGCTGCCTGATCCGCAGTCAGGCATCATTCAGAAGAGGGGAAACCAATATGTGCGTTGTACTTGAGGCTCAACAAAGACATTTTGCAGACCCGCCTCCAATCATCCAATGCCACATTACACGAGAAAATTTAGATTCGGCGAAGCAAAATGCTGTCATGATATCCGAGGAGGCTGTCGCGGATTTTTCAGGCTCGCCTCTCGTCCCTAGGGCAAGATCACACGCACATATGCTCACCAGGCTGTCGCATATCACAACGCAGGCGGAATGTAGATAAGGTATATTGATATTATTCGTTGAGATCCACCATGAATGCACGGGTTTCTGGTTTCCTACGTATATGAGCGTACATTGACGACATCACCTTCTGATTTCTGACACAACGATAACTAGGTATGCATCCATTCCACACCTGATCGCTTCCAAGGTTCCATGGACTGACTCTGACTGAAATTCTGGAGAGATAAGACAGAGAATCACACTATTGGTATTATTCAACGCACATGTACGGCTCTCTCCTCATGAAATATTTTCATTACCGACTTCACATGCGGCCGAGACCCAGCACCCTGCAGCAAAGGTAGAGTGGCCATTTTGGGAAATGGAGCAGATGAGGCTCTCTAATCACCTTCCTTTCCAAGTTATTTCCGCCAACAGAAACATGAAACACAAAGCGGGGTGCTTGAAGCATCCGGGTATGGTGTCAGGCAGATGTGGTCTCAACAAACCCACGGATCAGCAACTTTAGTAGGCCTACTACAGGCATGATGCCCATATGGCCTCGGAAGGTTTCTTCGAGCAAATCAAAGGCTATAGCCTCATTATATTTCATGTCTTATGTCTGGGAATGCACGTTGAAAATGTTTGAATACCATATTCTGCACATACTTCTCCGCATACTGTAAATGCTCTCCGGTTGCAACAGAAAATTATTTGGGCACGGTACTCACTCATGGACTCGCACACATTAAATCAGGTCCATGTTCCAGGACTGAATAGAAGTCTGACATTCGACCGCCAAGTCGACTTCTTGGGCAAGGGTACGGTGGGGGAAGTTTTCCGTGCAAGATCCATTGAGGTTGGTGCACCATCAGACCAAGAATGCTCGTCATCACCTGGGCATACATTGACTGAATCAACTCTCACAGGAACACGATGGATTCTCGAAACCTCAATTTTATGCCCTCAAGATCTTCCTTGACCGCGGCGAGCGTCCGCATTTCACCAGAGAGTGCAGCGTTCTGGAAGCCTTAGCCCTCGTTCCCCATCCCAATATCCAGATGTTCCTAAACTACTGGAAAGATGACGGCTTTCAGTACATTCTTTTCCCACTGGCTTCAGGGGATCTCTTCTCTTTCTTCCGAACATCTGAGCAACCTGAACCACATCCGGACTTTGTCCGATGGCTGATCTCGCAGCTATTGGGTATATGTGACGCCTTGAAATACATACACAACTACACGCCATGTGTGGCCGGCTCTGGTGTTGATGAAGTTGGAGTCGCAATGCATCGGATCGGCTTTCACCACGATATCAAACCTGTCAATATACTTCTGTTCGAGACCGGTACAAGAGGTCAACATTTGTGGAAACTTAGCGACTTTGGATCGGGGACCGTGAGTGAATTTCAGGAGGACGACCACGAGAGTATATACAACAGCAACCCATCCACTGGCGACCCAATCTACACTGCCCCGGAATTTGCTCTCGAGGAGAAAGTGTCTCGTCCCAAGGACGTATGGAGCTTGGGATGCATATACTTGGAGGCCCTCATCTGGGTTTCTGACTCATCGCGCAACGCCCTGGATGACTTTCAAAACGCGAGACTTGACATTCCGGGCGGTAAAATTGCGAGGAGACCAATGTACTGGTACCAGGATGCGAATGGCGATGCCCGAATCCATCCCGTCGTGGAACAAAAGATGGACAGCCTCCACCACTTCTGCAACGACATCAAAGCCTTGGGTGGCGTGCGATCCCTTGTCGCTCAGATGTTGACCGTATCTGCCAAGGAAAGAGCAACGGCTGCATGTCTTTGCAAGGAATTCAGCAACATTCTCGACGCTTGTAGATGACCTCGGAACTGACTCAAACCTTTGAATATCACTTCGCAAACAGAAGCATTTGAGGGCCTAGTGAATGACCTCCAGGTACATAGGCAGATACTCAGACATTCCAACATTAATCAAGATTGAAAATGAGCCATCAAGACTCGGGACTTTGTAAAGTTCATAATTCATAACCGTAGCACTCTCATTCTGCCTCATCATCGCCAGACCTGAGATGCTACCTGGGAAAAACACTGACTAGGATCAAATGAGTGACCTCTTTGCGATGCTGTGATATCTTTGAGATCAGTTGCTGCTTCGGTCACTCAAGCAATCCAATCAAAAACGGCAGGGACAGACCTTCAGAAGATCCACTGACGGTCCTGGTCATTCCCTGGTGCCATTTCCTCAATGGACCTAGATCCAGGACCAACAAGTGAAGCGATCTCGTTCCCCATTTCCTCGTATAACTCCGAGATTCGCTGGTGATGCAAGTGTTCCCCATCTGTCGTTATGCGAACAATATCAGCACAGAACTTCGCTTCGCGTACGTGGTCGATGCGACCGATGTGTTGACTCCAGCCCAGCGCTTTTCTCATCCAGAGTTCCGCATCTTCCAGTCTCTTCATATGTACTAAGAGGTTGCTCAAGGCGGCCACAGACTCGATTGTGCTTCCTCTGAACTCGCCTCGGGTCCTGATTTGCTGTTCAACAGTCTGCACGTGGATCTCGTAACTGTCATGCAATCGGCCCTGTGCTCTCAGAACTTTGGAGAGCCAAAATTGGGATCGTAAGGTATCTGGATGTTCTGGTCCGAGCAGCTTCACCGACATATCGATCGTCTTTCGGTAGAGCGCCTCACTTTCCTCATAGCTTTTCTGCTTGTAAAGCACAGTCGCCAGCTTTCGACAGATGAGACATTTCCTCCTGTCAGATACCGCATCGCCCTGGCCTAGCTCTACCGCAACTCTCAGCAGTTCCTCACTCTCATTGAATCTCCGGGCTTCCATCATTGAATCACATAGACTTCGGATCGCTGCCAAAGTGTCCCCATGCCTAGGTCCGGACGACGACAATCTAATTTGTACCAGTTGTCGCAGAAGGTCTTCTTCCTTCGCCAAGTCGCGAAGATTCCCGTACGACTGGGCCAAGACGTGGAGAGATTTCTGGATGAGAGAGCCACCAGGGACATCGATCGCCAGCGCAGCAACATGAACCTCTTGAGCCATCTGATTGGCTTCCTCGTATCTCCCCAGGTGAAGCACCACTTCTGCCAAGTCTCTTTTGACTGAAACAACGTATCGAGAGTTCTGGGGGTGACGTTGCAGCAATGTTGGGAGAAACCGGTTGAATTCATGCTCGGCTTTGTCGTAATGCCCAAGACCAAAATACGCGACCGCCAATCTATCAATCAGCACCATGACTGGGTCACTTATTTTCCCTGGAAACGGTTGAAGCATTCGAATTTTCTCCGAGCAGTCTCGTACTTCGTTTCGCAACCTATCGTGGTACAGGGATGGGCGTTGAATACCGGAGTCGTTTTCATCACGCTGCGGGAACGGGTAAAGCTCGAAATCGAAGGGATTCACGAACACAATCTCCCCGGTCGGGAAGAAGGCATCGATCCCCGACTGCTTAAATGCAAAAGAAGCTGTCCGCTTTCGGGAGGTCATGGGTGCGCACATCGTCGTGACTCGCGAGTGGCGATGACTACCACTTCCATAGCTCGTCTCCTCCAGGTCTTTGTCTGGTCCATAGTCCAAGAACAGTCTTTGTTGATCAATTTGCACGGCAGACCATTTGTCTGTGTCCATGCGCTGCTGCTCAGGCGCCATAGTCAATGCCGAGAATAGTCGTCGTAACAGCGTCTCATCCTTGCTCACTGCCATCGATGAGGCTGGCAATGGCTCTGTAGAGGCATGGTCGGTGAAATCGGGAGAACTCAATCCTTGTGAATCAGGGGAGAGGCTCAGTGGCGAGTTTCTGGCAGTGCGACTGTGAAGCGATAAGGTGGCCGAAGAGGGCGATGCCGCATCGGGGCTATTGCGAGACATCACAGCGGTACTTGGTCCTTCATCATCTGGCGCTGGACCGACGTGCAGCAAGCTTTTTTTTTCGCTTAGAACCATGTCTGACCCCGGATCAAGTGGGACGCCTTCATTGCTAGGGGTGTGGCGAATTCTCTTTTCCCATCGCTCACGTTTCGCCGCGGTCACCCTAACTTCTTTCATGAAGTCATCCTGTGAGTCTGCTCCAAGCAAGAATGCCTGAGTCTCGGACTGCTTGACATTCTTCTTGAACTTCCATTTGGAAAATCGCGTGGTGAGCTGTTTCTGGCTGCAATAGAGTCAGCAACCCGCTTGTGTTACTTCAATGTCATCCACTGACGTAAATTGGAACCCTTCCTTAACCATAGCCTCCCTGACCTGGCCCAACGTCTTATTCTCCTGGATATAATATCTGTGCAGGAGGTCCTTCAACTCGTCCCATTCCGCTTCAGAGAGATGCCTTGGCTTGACTGCGGCATTTCTGGTCGCCTGGTCCGCATCGGGAGGACACGTGGTGCGTGCCACGGGCTCAACTTGAACGCCTGGTCTGAAGGTTGGCAGCGACATAATAACGAAGCGGCCTGGACCAAGGATATTGTTGTGTTACACGGAACTGATCAGCCATGTGTTGGTGGCTATGACATCTTCCAAATCTCAAGTGAATTCAGGATGAGCCAATGCTGAAGGATAGACAAAATACAAAATTTCAAGTGCTGAAGAGGAGGGCCATCCACTTTCTCAAAATCCGAACTGATGCGGCTTTGGAAATGATTGGACCAGAAAAAATTGCCCTGCATAATCTCCCGCGTCTCGTGCATATATTTCGCCCGGAGCGAATTGGTAGTGTGCAATAAGCTGCTTGCATGGCAGGGGTAAGGGTTCGGCAAGCATCACCTGAGCAACATAGAAGCTGCTTTGCCTAAGCCAGGTAGCACAGCGCAGTTGCAGAGTCGTGTTCATCGGCGGATCAATTTCTCTCCAGCTTACTCTTCAGCTTATGAAGCAGGTTGAAGAGCCATAAAATGCCTGGAAAAATTGCCTTGCATTAGTGCCACCCACCACCCTGTGCTGACTGACGTCTACCTCAGGGTACCACAACGCATGGCACAGTTGGCAAGTTTTCCCCTGAGCCGGCATCCAAAGACTTTTCGTCTGTGCGTTCAGTATTTTTATAACAACCTGCATCATTCTTTGCTGACGCAGTGATACATGCACATGAATATGGGCAAAAAAAGTTTCCTTGCATGAAGCTCTCGTCATATTGCCAGCTGTTGACCTGAGGCTCGGGATGCAACGGCCTCCTTGCACAGGAAATATCAAATGAGAATGGGCGACAAAAATTGCCATGCAGTGATGCTGCTCAGATCCCCATACAGTTGTGGTTCTGCACATTTCAAGATCCCGTGTTGGAAATCTCTCCGGCGCCAGGCTGACTGGAAGTGAGGCAACAGATGCCTCTGGCAAGATGTTCTGACACGATGTGCCGTTACGGAGCACAGTATATGATCAAACGTACACACAGATACCTTGGTAGATACAAGATATCGTCCCATATTGTGAATCTTCTGAAATTGTGTCCTAGCTACCAACAACTCGCGGCACCTGGTAACACCTACTTGTCTCACCTTGCACATTCTTCAATGGACCCATTGAGTATGACGGGCACTCTTATTGCCATTATTCAGCTCCTTGGAGCTTTTATTAAGTTCGGTAAAAAGCAGATCGGACCTTCAAAACACTCTCCTGCTCTTTTGACTGCATATTTAGAAGAGCTACATGTATTCAGTCAGGCTATCACAAGCTTCAAGGCCTATCTTGATCTCAACAGTATGGTTCAGATCAGGAGCCACACACTCCTCTACTTGGATCGCTCCATGGCAAAGTGCACTACAGCCTTACGTCTACTTCAAGAGCTGCAGACAAGAAACTCCTTTCTCAAGAGGTTCCTTACCGCAAGGCAATTCGACAACAAAATCAACAATGCGATGGATGCCCTGAGGCATGAGCAGATCCTTTTCTCAATTATGCTGTTGGAAGACCAAGGGTAAGCAGGTCAGATTCTACATTTCAAGCGTGAAGCACCAAATCAGACTCCACTCTTCGACTCCAGGGCATCTCTAGGCTCTACGCTAATGTCTGTAAATTTACATAGATCTTCACTGACTGCTTTGCAAAGCGATGTCAATAAGAACACTAAAGACATAATGCGTCTGAAAGAGAGAAGGTATGCAGGTTCTACCTGTGCCAGCATCTAGAGCACGCTTGGGCACAACGGCGGGATTCGATGATGGTACGGGTTTGGAGACGACGATGACCAACCCTGATTCCAATTCCACGTCGGGCACCATGGCTTACCAACGCGCCTTGATCAGTTTCGATCCTCACTCGTTGACGGAGGATGTGGGCACCAGGCTGGGCCGAGGGCGCGGTCCTCGCTAACCTTGTACCTGACCTGCTCATAGATATCGTAGTTGTGCTGGCCGAAGAAAGAACGTCGGAGTCTCTGGTGATGGCGGTCTGGGTCAGGGCCGGGTGGGCGGCGCAGAACGCCTGCTTGGCGGAAGTGTGGCCCCATTGAGTTACGAGATGAAAGAGTCGAGTTTGGCCACCACAGCAATACAGTACTGGCCTCCACTTCTTCGGCAACAGTGTTTCCCAATTATTGCAACGCGACGTATGTGTCGGCGTCCCTCGTTCGTGCACCCCAACACACAAACACACACACAAACATATCCCTTTCCGACACCATTGGTCCAGAAACATTAAATACAGTTGGGCGAAATGAGTCCCTGTAGTAGGATCCAATCAGCACAATAGTTCTGAAGATCTGGTCCAGAGATTCGAAGCTGATCCAAGTACCTGAGTACCTTATCTAGGTACATACTGTTCAATTGGTTCTTTCAAGCTGCTGTCCATGCCATTAGCCTTCACTGTGACAGATAGAATCCAGGTAATAGCAAGGCCCGGCATTGAGAGGCTCTGGTCTAGGAGGAGGATGTGTGTGATAGTAACACTCGTGATGCTGTGACAGACGGAAGAGATATCGCTGCCAGTGGTGGTGGAGCAAACCGCTGCTAAGTCCTTGCTCATGTGAGATATTTGCACATTGTTGCGAGCTTGTACCCTGGCTCTCTGCATTGCACGGACTGAGATATTGACGTCGTGTTTTCAGAATTTTAAAAAAAATGGTAGGCAGTATCAAAGCATGCTTGAGCAACATGATGAGCCTTGATCCGCTCCATTGTGTAATATGAGTTGTCCATTACTTGATTCAGGAACTTTGGAACATCTCCAATAGCCTTTCCATAGCCCTAGGTCCGTTCAGAGAGAATCAAAGGTAGTGCTTTGTCATGAACAAGGATCATGCTGAAGTTACCAATGGCCAACTCCACAATCAAGATCTGGCCTGTGACAGCTTTTGTAAATTGGCTCACAGCTCATCGCTGCTCTTCAAGCTCCCCTGTATGTGTGCTCGAATAAGGTACAATATTCTTCTGAAAAAGAGAAAAGGAAAAAACCGGCTAAGGCTTTTTCCAGTGGTGGTCGTTCGTCAGGTGAAACACCATGACGCCAAATCCAGGTTCCGAACTTCCGTCTATCTGAAGGAACAGGTATTGTGCGGGATCAGCGTGGTCCAGACGGAGCTGATTACACATAGATTGGCATACTGCCGAAAAATCCTCGTTCTACAGGCTTGTGGAGTTGGTACAATATCAACGCTTGCTGGGGTTACCGTTCACCACGCGACCTGCCATACGCCCCTCGGCCAGCAGCTTGGTTTTCAGCTTTTGGAGCGGTTCTACCAATTGTGTAAAGTATGGAACCATCGCCGGCAGGAGTACGGTTGCCCCGAGGGATAAATTCCCAACGCTTTGAGGGTGCGTGGGAACTCGAGACCCTGGAATGCTTGGGTCCGATCTGTGGTGGTAGACAAGCCGAAAGCGACTGCGAAGAATCCCAGCAATTCCATCGCCTCAAAGCTGACATAGGATTTGGCAAAGACCACGGCGAACTCCATACCGAAAATACTTAGGCGTCTTATGATCAAATATTCCGCATATTTAAATGACGCCTAATATGCTTGGACAGTCTGGAAGGAGTGATGTATCCCATAAAAAGGCCGACCGTAGGAATGCTGCCTGCTGTCGGCACCGCCGTGCCAAGATCGATCGCGGGTGCGCTGGCAGTTGTGCGAAAGCACCTTTAAGTCCCTCCAGAAAAGATGACTTCTCCCTCTATCAAATTTCTTTTCCCCAACAAACTCCATCATGATTGTCTCTGCCTGCGCGCCAACTTTGCCTGTTTGTGGTGAACCTGATCTTGCATGAAAAGGCTGGCCGGCGATGGGATGTCGTCGGTTACGTGGTCGGCCCGAGATTTGACAGGGTTTATCATTGGCCAATGCCCAGCACCCATGCCAAGTGGCAACTAGCAATGCATGACTTATTTCCACATGCGCTGCCTCGTCTCTTCGACGAGAATCTGCATGAACTTGCCGCCTTCGGTCAGACCGCTTGTCATGATTGAATCTCTGCTTTTCTAAGGCATTGGCATGCAAGCATATCGAAGTAGACAGGGCACAGCTTGGTGATGAGCCTCCACAGCTGTTCAATATCGGCGTCGATAAATACCGAGCCACAAGCAGCCTTCGAAGGGGCGGCAGCCTTCAAATCGTTATCGCCCTTGTAGTTGGGGTACAGAGGGCACCACATCATCTGTTCGTTGAACTGGCAAGACACGCAGTACTGGTCTAAGGGCGCTGAAATGCTGGCGTCAGACGACTACCATTCACACCGTTTCCATTTCCCATCCTCTTCATCGTCGGAGGAGAGGATGTCCGCACAGGTACAGTACTCCGGATCCGCGGCAGCCAACTTCTCTTTGCGGGTTGGCTGTCGAGGTGAATGAGTGAGGTCCCTCTCGCCTTCCCAATGGTACGCCTGTCCGGCCGAAGTGGTGTCTCACGGGCCTTAGCGAACCCTTCCTCCCAGTTGTGAAGGGTTCAGCGTATGAAGATCGCGTGTTTCATGGCGCCCTTGTTGCTGAGGTTTTCAATGCTTGTGGCGCCGGCTTGCAAGTGAGGTGGCACCTGTGCAGCCACCAAGAACCGACTGCATTCCACAGAATGCTTTCGACATGTCTTGACTTCGATGGTGTTGTGCATCGTCTGGTGCTTTGCGAGGCTCAGCAAGTTTTCCCGGGCGAGCAAGAAAGAAAAAAACCCCTGCTTGCCGTTGCCTGGCTTATTCATTCTGGTGATTATAAAAGGAGAATAGTGTGCAGAGAGGCTTGGTGGCTGTCTGCACAGGGTGAAAAAAACATCATTGGGTGTGTCTGAGGCTGGTAGGACCATAGTCAGCAACGGCAAACCCACAGACTGTACAGAATTATCTGCTTTGCTTTTGTTCTGCTAGGCAAGGTTGGTCGTGGCTGGCTATGAAAGTCTTGTTCAAGATCTTGTAATCCTGAGCTGTGTGGGCATGTACCGCACAGAGTCCAAGGTCGTCATAGTCTACAACCTAATCACGCCACATCTTTGTGTCTCATAACAGAACCTCCCCAGTCTCCTCACACTTGTTCTTCTTCAAGTACATGCTCTGTTCGCAGATCACCCAGCGATGGACATGGAAGGAGTGGGTGCCTGGGCAGATGGTCACAATAGTGCACTTTGTGTCGCCCAACAGCCTGGATGGTGTGCAACACTTCTAGGGAAGGCACGCGCGGGACGGGCTGTGGTGTGGGTAGCTGTCAATTCTGGTCCGAGACCATCCCGGACCATATTTAGAACACTACAACCCGCCTCGTCCCCCCCCCCCCCCCAAACCCAACCCCCCCACCCCCCCCCCCCCCCAAAACCCCTGCCCGCCCCCCCCCTTCGTGCCCGGGGGGC